>JBBPBX010065647.1:0-16132 GCA_038048925.1 Garcialebias charrua | reverse complement strand
ACTTTGATCCTGTTTCCATAAACAAAATGAGTTCACTCAAAAATAAATTATGGCATTCCGCATATTTGAGGCATCGCACTAGTACTATTCATTCAGTGAATTAAATGTCTACAGGAAATAATCAGAAACAGAAACATCTGATGACATTTTAAATGTTGCAGAAACTGCTGCTGCACAGAAATCTGAGGTCAGGAAAAACAGCCAAAGATCTGCTGAAGGAGGAGCAAGAAGTGAGAAGAAAGCCAAAATCCAAACTGTCAACGCTACCAGCAGTGACTCGTGATGGTCACCACAGTCACCGTACACCTGTTTGTCACTCCATGACAAAAACAGACTAAAAAATAAGTCTCAAACAGCAGCTATGAAATATTTGACTTACCGTATTTTCTGGTCTATAAGTCGCACCTTTTTGCCTAATTTGCATGCCCTGGGACTAATAGTGAGGTGAGACATGTTTATGGATTTTTCCCATGTTTTTAGACCAATTTTTGGCTCAGATATGACCGTTTTTCATTTTGGCAAAAAAATGGTGCAGTACCACCTTTGTCCGCTAGGGTACACCGACCGTTCCCAACTCATGTGTCCGATGGCAGCCTCCTCTGGTCAGACTGACTCTGTCGCTGCCCGGCCTCCTGCTCTGGAGGTATGGACTACTGTTAGCTCAGTGTTTGTTAGCAAAATAAGTCAAGAACCACAGGACAGATTTTTATCAAACTTACAGAAAGTAATCACTGTATGGACATTTACAACTGACTAGCTTTATGAGATGTTTGAGATCAAATTTGATGTTTTATAACCATAAATGTGTCACGGTTAGCTTAATTGTTTAGCAAAGGTTAGCTTGTAGCTCCCTGTTTTTAACGGGTACTATTTTGCAAATAGCTCATGAATGACAGGACAGATTTTGTTGAAACTTACAGAAAGTAATTACTTGGTGGACATTTACAAACTGTTAGCTGTATGAGATTTTTGAGCTAAAATTCGATTTACTTATAATTTATTTTCGCAGCGCACGCAACGGTTTGGAAGACGTCAAAGTGAAACTATTTAAATCCAGCTGATTTGACGATTTGGGGAATTTATTAAGGAACGGTTAAGCTCAGGAACACTTTTGCTATAATGTCAGCTAAGAAATATATTTTTTAAGCGTTTATTTTGCTAAATTTTAAAGAAATAAAGCCGTCCCACCCGCGCACGTGCACATAGCGAAACTACTTTTTTTAATCCAGCTGATTTGACAATTGCGTTCATTTATTAAGGAAAAGTTCAGCTAAGATACATCTTTGCTATAATTTTCAGCAAATAATTGTTTTTACCGTGTTAATCTTGTAAAGTCCTTCCGTGCACGCTCGCTCCTGTGGCCGCCATTTTCAGCAGAGCAAATGATGCGCTGACGCGTCGCGTAGCGGTGACGCATAATAGATGCGACTTAAGTAAAGGTGCGACACGTTTATGGGTTTTTCCAATTTATTGCCAATAATTGGAAAATGCGACTTATAGAAAGGTGAGACTTATCAGGTGGAAAATACGGTACTTCTTAGTGTAATATGCTGCTGATGGTTATGTGAACATTATGGTTTTAGTGTTTTAGTTCCAGTTTTCAAAACTATTATTTAGAGCTTAAATACTTTGTATAAATGAAGCCTGTGGAAGCCTGGGAGTGCCCAGTCTGCAGTAAGGAACCGCAGATCCTGCAACAGCGAGAGACACTGGGCGAAAACAATTAAAATGTGTTTGTTCTGATGTATGATTTGTAAATAACAAAACTTAAATGTTAGAAACATTTTCTTGATCTGTGGCAACATCTCCCAAAAGCATTCAACTGTTTGTGTAAGAACCTTTAAAGGTCTCAAAGCCCCAGTTAAGATGAGTTAACATAAGATTAATGAATCTTTCTGTAAAGTCTGAGGTGTGGAGCGCTGAAGACGTCTGGGCTTCCTGACTTGTTTTGATGTAAGTTTATTGTTGATTGTGAGAAAATGTCACAGCTTTTGAGTGATTTTTGTCTTTACTGTATGACACACCACTGCCGAACGCCAAAACACACGATCCAAATCAGGGCGGAATGCATACTTTTAATATTTTGTATGTTATTGTTTATGGGATTGTTTTGTATTGTAAAATAAATAAAAAAAATAGTTTTGTTTTATTTGGTTTTATTTTTAAGTGTAAGTGGGCTAAAAATAAAATATACAAAAAAAACAACAAAACAATGGTAAGAAGTAAAGCACGATCACATCAATGGTTAACGAGCCACAAACACCACACCTTCATGAGAATATGTTGCAATTTTAAAAGGAGTCTGATGAACCCAGATCAAGTTAACCAAAGTTCACAGATGACATGGGAGACACGTCTCACTCCACCTGAATCAGATCGGTGATGAGCTGCAGGTGTAAAGCTCCACCAGTGGGCGTGGCCCAAACTACAGCTTCACCTGAGAACAAAGGAAAAATGGGAAATGGGCGTGGCTATAATCCTGACATAATAAAAACAAATGTGTTGTCAGTTTGTCAAAAAAAATTGTTTTTAAACAATTAAGTGATTTATTATTTTATTCTGGTACATCAAATAGAGAACTGGACTTGAAGGTGAACTTTATATATAAAAGATGGAGCAATAAACACTTAAAGCACTCCAAACCAAACTATAAATATGAAACGAGTATAATTTTTTTTAAATTTCCCGTCTAAAAGAGTACCGTATTCTCCGGCGTATAAGTCGCACCTTTTTGCCTACATTTGCCTACATTTCTAAGCCCTGTGACTTATAGGCCGGTGGGACTTATACGTCGATTTTTCCAACATTTTGGTCATACTGTAGTTTTTATGTGATAATCTTGTCAAAAGTCCTTCCAAACAATTTGGCAGCCAGTCCATTTTGGGCAAAACACCAGTTCACGTGAGGTGCGACCTATAGGCAGGTGCGACCTATAGGCCGGTGCGACCTATACGTTGATTTTTCCATTTAATTGGGCATATTTGGCTGGTGCGACTTATACTCCGGTGCGACTTATAGGCCGACGAATACGGTATGTGGTAAATAAGTGCAGATGTGTTTGTAAAATATAAGAAAAGCACTCCAAAGGCTTTGCCCTCACTTTAATTCCACTTTTGTTGTTATGGTCATTAGAATAAATGAATGTTTCATGCAGTGATTTAATTTAAAAGCTTTTCTACAAAGTTTATTTCTGTTCAGATAATCACGTTCATAGTGTTTGCTTGTTTTTGAAATTATTTATATTTACAGATAAAATTTATGAATTATGCATAATGTGAGGTAGGACAGTGCGTTATGGAGGAGGACATGAGTAAAATATATCAGCAGCAGTGAAAAACATGGCAGAATTATAGGTCTCCTTGCTTAATGTAAGCCCAGAGACTGTAAAAGTTATGAATTTCAGCGAAGCTGCCAATAACTCTGGAGGGCACAGTTAAACCACGGCGAGTTGAAGCTGCACCGTCATGGATATTATTCATTTGTTCAGCTGGAGTCATCGGTCCTGGCAGGCACACGACGTCAGGGGCCAACAAATTTATGAGCATATGTTAAAGGAAAGTGAAAGGCGGAGAAGAACGAAAACCTGCATGTTTTAACGGCTGACATTATTTTAACCCTCGTAACGTGGCTGGAGTAGCATGTCTCAACGTCACGACGTGATGAACTGCACCGAGTCGACAAACGGAACCGGAGAGGTGAGAGAGCAAAGGACGCACGAGAGGGGAAACAGCTGTTTCTGCTGAGGCCAGCTGCAGCTGTGAGCTCAGAGAAGCTGTGGAGCCTTCAGCTGCTTCCAACCTGTGCAGCGTCCTCACTGGATGTAGACACATCACCAGCCCCGCAGGTTCTGAAGATGCAAAAAGAAAGGAAAACTGAAAGAGGTATCTAATGATGATAAGTGAATTTCAGTTTATGAACTTCTCCATTAAATTTGTCCTTGATCTTCTTCTTCCAGCTGTTCCTTATGGGTCTTCACAGTAAGTCCTCCTCCACCTCACTCTGTCCTCTGCATCCTCTGTCCTCACTCCATCTACCTCCATGTCCTCTCTAACTGCATCCATATATCTCCTCTTTGGTCTTTTTCCTGGCAGCTGCATTTCTAACATCCTTCTACCAATATACCCACTGTCCCTCCTCTGGACATGTCCAAACCATCTCAGTCTGGCCTCCCTAACTTTATCTCCCAGTTGTTCAACATGTGCTGTACCTCTGATGATCTCATTCCTGATCTTATCCATCCTTGTCACTCCTAAGGAGAACCTCAGCATCTTCATTTCTGCCACTTCCAGTTCTTTCTCCTGTCTTTTTGTCAATGACACTGTCTCCAGACCATACAACATAGCTGGTCTCACCACTGTCTTGTAAACTTTTCCTTTGACCTTTGCTGACACCTTTTTGTCACAAATCACTCCTGAAACTTTTCTCCATCCACTCCATCCTGCCTGGACTCTCTTCTTCACCTCTTTACCACATTCCCCATTTTCCTGGACAGTGGACCCCAAGTACTTGAAGTCCTGCACCTTTGTGACCTCTGCTCCTTGTAGCCTCACTGTTCCACTGGCCTCCCTCTCATTCACACACATGTACTCTGTCTTACTACGACTGACTTTCATTCCTCTTCTTTCAAGTGAATACCTCCACCTCTCCAAGTTCTCTTCCACCTGTTCCCTGTTCTCACCACATATCACAATGTCATCTGCAAACATCATAGTCCATGGGGATTCCTGCCTGACCTCATCTGTTAGTCGGTCCATCACCAGAGCAAACAAGAAGGGGCTCAGAGCCGATCCTTGATGCAATCTGTCACTCCTACAGCACATCTCACCACTGTCCTGCTGTCTTCATACATGTCCTGCAGTTCTCATACATGTCCTGCTGTCCTCATACATGTCCTGTACCAGTCTAACATACTTTTCTGCCACTCCAGATTTCCTCATGCAATACCACACCTCCTCTCTTGGTACCCTGTCATATGCTTTTTCTAAATCCACAAACACACAATGGAGTTCTTTCTGACCCTCTCTGTACTTCTCTATCAACATCCTCAAAGCAAAGATGCATCTGTGGTGCTCTTTCTTGGCATGAAACCATACTGCTGCTCACAGATAGTCACCTCTTGTCTAAGCCTTCCTTCCACAACTCTCTCCCAGATCTTCATTGTGTGGCTCATCAACTTAATTCCCCTGTAGTTGCTACAACTCTGTACATCACCCTTGTTCTTAAAAATGGGAACCAGCACACTTCTTCTCCATTCTTCAGGCATTTTCTCACCCTCAAATATTCCATTAAATATTTGAGTCAAAAACCTCACTGCCATCTCTCCAAGACATTTCCAAACCTCCACTGGTATGTCATCAGGTCCTACTGCCTTCCCCTTCTTCATTCTTTTCAGAGCTTTCCGGACTTCACCCTCACTAATCTTTCCCACTTCCTGGTCCACAGTTTCTATTACCTCCATTCTTCTTTCTCTTTCATTCTGTTCATTCATTAGCTCCTCAAAGTAATCCTTTCATCTTCCTGTCACACTCTCCTCACTTGTTAGAACATTACCATTCATAGCTTTAACAAGCCTAACCTGCTGCACATCCTTTCCAGTCTGATCACTCTGTCTTACCAATCTATACAAGTCCTTCTTGCCCTCCTTAGTGTCCAGTCTCCCATACAACTCATCGTACACCTTTTGCTTTGCCTTAGCTACTTCCCTCTTTGCTCTATGTCCCATCTCCTTATATTCCTGTCTCCTCTCTTCAGTCATCTCACTGTCATATTTCTTCTTGACTGACCTCTTTCTTTGAACGGTGTCATGCACTTCAATAATCCACCATCAGGTTTCCTTATCATCCATTCATAACTTTGTCCTTAATAGTCATTTATATACACAAAATCAATCACTCCAATAATTTTATGTTCCAAACATCCTGACAGCTTTGTGCTGTGACTCCTATTTTCATGCCTGCTGCCATGAAGGACAGGATACAGTACCATGAAGTTGTCTGCCTGTTGGCAAAATAACTCATGAACATGTGCACAGAACTTAGTTGATTTGATTGATTCACACATACAGGAAGAAATGTTGTGTCAGTTTCTGTTGTTTTCTGATCAGCTGGTCTGTGACCGTTAGACTCGTCAAAATGCTGTCATCTGGTTTAAGGACCCATTTATTAAAAATACCTGCACATCTGTCAAATAGTCAAAAAGTATCTGAAGACGCCCTGGATTCAGCTCATAAGACCATCTCCTCAACTGGACCTTCAACCAAACTGTTCTGCCTACTGGTCGAGGTAAAATGGTCCCCAGAAGCAGCTCAAACTTCACGAATGTTCACTGGTTTGCTTGCTGCACACCTACCCATCCAGGCTGTCATATTGTAAAGTTTGCAGATGATACAGCTGTTGTAGGATGCATCTGAAACAATGATGAGTCCAGCTACAGGCAGGAGGTGGAACATCTGGAGAGCTGGTGCAGGAAGAACAACCTTCACAGGAATGTGAAGAAGACAAAGGAGATAGTTGTGGATTTCAGAAGGAACAAACACACCCACCCTGACTATATAGGAGGATCTGCAGTGGAAGTGGTCTCCAGATACAAGTACTTGGGTGTACACATGAATGATAACCTCAGCTGGAGCAACAACACCACCAGCCTGATCAAGAAAGGTCATCAGAGACTCTACTTCCTCAGACGGCTGAGACGTGCTGGTCTGAGCAGCCCAGTTCTCACCTCCTTCTACAGGTGTGCAGTGGAGAGCGTCCTGTGCTCCAGCATCAACGTGTGGCATGGAGGCTGCACAGTTGCAGAGAGGAAAGCTCTACAGAGAGTGGTGAAGGCTGCACAGAAGATGTTGGAGTCAGTCTCCCCACCATCACAGACATGCTAAGAAAACATTACTGTCACCCATCAAGTCAATTATTTTATCAGATGAAAGTGCTAAAGTTCTATGATCTGGTGCATTATAACATTTTGTTACTTATGCATAGAGCTAAAAAAACACACTAACGTCAAATATCCAAATGTATTTTGTGAAAAGATCAAGTTGCTATTATCTCAAAGGGAAAGATGTATTTGTAAAACCGCAATTTAGAACTAGTATGAAGGAAATAACTACCTTAATTCAGGGAGTAGGATTTTGGAATAACTTGAAGACAGAAGT
This sequence comes from Garcialebias charrua, assembly GCA_038048925.1. NCBI lineage: Eukaryota > Metazoa > Chordata > Actinopteri > Cyprinodontiformes > Rivulidae > Garcialebias > Garcialebias charrua. The sequence continues at coordinate 8,982 of JBBPBX010065647.1, read as the reverse complement.
TAAAGAAGTCAAATCAATCCCTGTCTTTAAGAAACTGCTTAAAGTTGAATTGTTGAGCAAATATAACAAATTATTTAAATGAGTAATATATACAATTGAAAGTTGATTGAGTTATTTACTTATTATTATTATAGAAAAATTTGTTTAAATTCTTATTAGATAAATAAGGAGCAGATTTAATAAGATATTTCTTCATCTGCTACCTTTCATTTTATATTTTATACATTTTGTTCTTTATATGTCTTTTCTTTATATGTTTTTTCTTTATATGTTTTTTTTCAATTACATATGTTTATTGTTGTAATTCATTATGTAAATATTTTCTTTTAATGGGTTTTTTCTCTCTTCTATTACATATATGTTAATTATTGTAACTCATTATTATAAAATTAATAAATGAATTAATAAATGAATAAATAAATGAATGAATAAATAAATAAACAAATAAATAAATAAATAAATAAATAAATAAATAAATAAATAAATTTTTTGGGCGGCCGTGGTGTAGTGGTAATGGCAGTCGTCTCCCGATCGGAAAGTTGGCGGTTCGACTCCCGGGACCCGCACCATGTGTCGTTGTGTCCTTGGGCAAGACACTTAACCCTGAGTTGCTCCCGGTAGGACTGGAAAGCACCTTGCATGGTAGTCTGCCGCCACCGGTTTATGAATGTGTGTAGCATTCAATATATGTGTAGCACTTTGAGATTTTCAGTAATGAAAAGTGCGTTATAAATTGAATTAATTATTATTATTATTATTATTATTATTATTATTATTATTGTTAATTATTATTATTATTATTATTAAATAAATCTACACCTCCAGATGCAGGAAAAGGGCCACCTGCATCATGAAGGACCCCACTCACTCAGCACACACACTCTTTGCCCCACTCCCCTCAGGACGGAGGTTGAGGAGCATCAACTGTAGAACCACTAGACTGAGGAACAGCTTCTACCCTGAGGCTGTTAGACTCATGAATCTCTAATCAGAAAAAAAATCACTGTAATGTCACTTTAATTGGACATTTGACACTTTATCCATTCTGCTGATTTCTTACCTGAAGCTGCTGTATTCATACCCATGTGCTCACAACAGACTCATGTTCCGGCTGCTGTTTAATACACCTTATATTATTGTTGTTTAGCCCATCGTAGAGTCTTTTATACTGTTCTTTTTAATACTTTATACTATTGCTATTTTTAGGTGTAACTGGGAACTTGAGTACACATTTCATTCCACCTTATGAACCACTCGTGATGCCAATAACCTTGAACCTTGATCCTCAAGTTTTATAGGAAACCGAATCATGTCTCCACCCTCCGACTGTAGACTTTTGGGTTTAACTCTTCTCCACCTAAGTAAAAATCATGAATCTGCATGCTGGACATTGAACATTCATGTTAAATATGTATTAGCAGAGGAAATATTAAATAGTGGAGCGAGCCTGGTCACAGCTGATGACCCGCCGGTTAACAGTTCTATTCTTCGTTAAAGGAACGCCTACATGTGGTTTGATGTGAGTAAAATCAGGAAAGCATTTTGTGTCCTTGGTGTTTCTTTCCCATTTCATCCTTTTATCCACACTTTTTCCTCGCTCCTACACGTTGTCTCATCTCAGCTGTCTTCGCTCCTTTCATTAGGCGAAAAAGAAATGGACGCTCTTCTCCCCGGGGGAAAGCCATTAAAACATAATAATATTCCTTTTCTCACCTCTTCCTTTAGTCTCGCTCCCCGCAGCGCGTTGTTCTCCGTGTCCTTTACAGGTGATGAATGATTCCTGCGGAGCAGACGGCTGCTGTTGTTCAAAATGACAATGTTAACAATGACCTTATTAAGAAGATGTAAAGCATCAACATTTGTATTTTTCCTCTTCCAGCTGCTAATGAACCCGTGCTTCTCGCCAAGCCGCTCCGTCTACAAATTAAATGCCAATTAAAGGCGCATTATAATAATTGCCACTTTGCGTGCAGGAGTCAACACAAAGAAAACATCTCACTTTCGTGAGGTGTGTGCGCTCCGTCATTAAATCTTCAGGCCGTTTTTAAAGAGTAATGATGAAGAGTACAGTGTGGGGACCGTCTGCATCATTTCTCTCCCTGCTGCAGTGGATTCAGAGAGCACGCATGCATAAATAAGCTGCACCTCTTACCCCGCAGCAGCCACTCGCACATAAACATACATCTCTGCGAGGAAACACAAAGGCTAATGTTGGCAGACAGCATGGGAAACCTCCTGGAGACAAATCAAGGTGGAGGTAATGATGCCGAACACTCAGCCTCTGCCTCGCTGTGAAGACGTGAACATGACACACAGGCATATGCACACGCACATTATTGTGCAGAGGAGGTGGATGCACCATCAGGATTTTCATTTTAAAGGAAAATATATTAACGCTGTTGAAATAAGGTGTCACAGTCAAAGCTATCGCTCTAAACACTGAAGCCAAGAGGAATTTAAACGGGTTTTCTTTATTTTATTGAGGCCTATCATCGGTTTCTGCTGTTAGACATATTTTCCTTTATTATTAGAGGAAGTGAGAATTGACACAAGTACGTTGTAAGTACCCTGTAGGTATACAGTAAGTACTTTGTTTGATTCCTTGTAGACACCCTGTAGGTTCTGGATCTTGTGCTGCTTCCCTTCAAAGCCTTTCCATCCACCATCCATCCATCCATTGTCTTTACCCGCTTCCTTTTCGGGTTGTGGGGGTCACTGGAACCCAATTTGGGGATGCACCGATCCACATTTCTTACTTCCGATCCAATACCGATATTTAAATCTGGGTATCAACCGATACCGATACTTTTCCGATCTGATACCATTCAGGTACCGTATTCACCGGAGGAAAATACGCTCCGGTGTTTAAGACGCTTTGTCCAATTATTAACAATAAACAAGAAAAAAACGTACACAATACGCCCCGGTGTTTAATACGCGTCATCACCACGCGACGCGTCAGCGCCTCATTTGCCCTAATCAAGATGGCGGCGACAGAAGCAAGCGAGTACGAAGATCTTCACAAGGAAACACGGTAAAACAATTATTTCTTTGCGAGAAAAAAATATTTCTTAGCTGACTTCATAGCAGACGGGCTCCTGAGCTTAACGAAATGTTCAAATCAGCTGGATTAAAAAAAAAAGTTCGCTGACTTTTATGCAGGCGCCAGGCGGGTCAAACCGGACGCTTTGTTTCTTTAAATTTAGCTAAATAAACGCTTAAAAATATATTTCTTACCTCACTATAGCAGACGGGCTCCTGAGCTGAACCAAATGTGAAATCAGCTGGATTTAAAAATCCGCGGTGTGGTTTATGAGTGGTATCTTGCAAACAAAAACAGCTACATCCACAGCAGGGAGCGGGCAGCGACAGTCATCAGTCCGACCAAAGGAGGCTTTTTTCGGACACAGCAAGTAGAAACTTCTGGAAGTGGCCCCTCTTCCTCTTCACTCTCTGAGTCCTCTGCTGGCTGCTGCCTACAGCGCCCGTATAGCGGCCGAAACTGGTACTGCACCATTTTCGCCAAAAATGAAAAACGAAGAATCAGAGCGAAAAATGAGTCTAAAAATATGGGAAAAAATCCATAAATAATACTCTTCGGTGTTTAATACGCTGGACATTCAAATGAGCAAAAATACTGCGTATTATAGACCGGTTTTTACGGTACTGTATATGAGGCTGTAATAATAAATTCTTAGAGAGCACATGCATTACACTATACTCTGTGACTTCTGTCAACATTGTGTGAGTTAAAGCCAAAGAAGACACTCTGAGTCTCACAACAAGTATTAACCAAACTTTAATAGCGCACAAGAGGCAGGTCTATATCACAGACGTCTTTCTGACTCATGGTGCGGCCCGGAACACTAAAATACTCCTAAACATTATGGGAAATCCACACAGTTTACTCTCCAATTTTTAGTTTCGTTTTTGATTGTGGCACTATGAGTTGTAATTCTTGTTGGTTTTGATTTTTAAACTATGCATTGAATTCATAAATGTAAATTCAATGCATAGTTTAAATCTGTATCTGTTGATCAAAACCAACAAGAATTACAACTCAGTGCCACAATCAAAAACAAAACAAAAAATCGGGATTTCCCATAATGCTTAACAGTATATTAGTGTTCAATTATAGTTTAAATCTGTATCCGTTGATCAAAACCAACAAGAATTACAACTCATAATGCCACAATCAAAAACAAAGCTAAAAAACAGGGAGTAAACTGTGATGATTTCCCATAATGTTTAGCAGTATTTTAGTGTTCCGGGCTGCACCATGAGTCAGAAGGACGTCTGTGATATAGACCTGCCTCTTGTGTGTCATTAAAGTTTGGGTATTACCTGTTGTGAGGCTCAGAGTGTGTTCTTTGGGTTTAACTCATACAATGTTAAAACAGATGCCACAGAGTATGGTGCAATGTATGTGCTCTTCAACATACTTCAAGGATCGGAAATATCGGCAGGCTGGATAGGAAAATCCGATACGTGAATATTGCTGGTATCGGATGCTGATATTGATACTGGATCGGCCCCATCCCTAGAACCCTTGCAGTCCATCACTGTGCGAGTGACAAGGGACACCCTGGACAGGCCTCCAGTCCACCACAGGTACACAAAGAGACAAACAAACATTCACTGTCTCTCACCGAAGGACGATTTAGAGTCACCAGTCAGTGACATGCATGTTTTTGGTCTGTGGGAGGAAACTGGAGTACCCAGAGAAAACCCACGCAGCACGGAGAGAACATGCAGACTCCGCCCAGGCAGGGGTTTGAACCGGGGTGACCTGCTCACTGAGAGATGGCATTCCTACCAACTGCACCACAGTTCTGCCCCCCTTCAAACATAGAAGCTGTAAAAGTCCAAGAGTGCTGAAAATGACTTAACATACGCCAGTCAATAAACTATTATAGAGCAATCTGTAGCTGCGGCTCGGACAAACAAAATCAAAAAAGTCCTTGTATAATCTTTGACCTTGATTCGTGAACGTTGGAGCTGGGGTGATGAAAACTTTGGACGACTCGCTGGCTAGCCGTGGTGCATGTGTATCAAGTTTCAGTTAATTATCTTGAGCTGATTGGAAGTTACAGGCATATAAAGAGAGTTTATGGGCAGACGGACGGAGACTGTATTCACCATACGTTTGCCTTTTGATGATCGTATAAAAACTAGCACGAGATCCTAAAGGGCACCCCACCTTGAAAATGACGCCTTCCTTTCCCAGATTAGACTGATCAAATGAGTTTTTGTTACTGCGGGAGTTCAGGTCTCTCAGTTTCCTGCAGTCACAAGATGGCACCAACAAGCCACACCTGTGGACCATCTCCCTGATGAGCTGCAGGAGTACAGAAGGCTGCAGAACACCTCCTGTCACCAGTGGAGCATTACATGCCTAACAGCAGTTGTGTTTCTGAGCACTTTTCTTTATCTGGTTAAAGATAAACTTACCGTGTGCTCCTTCGTGTTTTCAGCATTTACTTCTGCTGCCTTCCTGTGCCCAGGTTCCCACCGTATGACCTCAAGCTCCCTTGTAACTAGGGATGCACCGGTCCACATTTCTTTCTTCTGATTCGATCCTTAAATCTGGGTATCGACCGATACCGATACTTTCCGATCCGATATGGTTCAGGTATATCACAGAATATGGTGGAACACGAGTCAGCCACTAGGGAGCAAGCCAGCCACTAGGGAGCACAAGCCAGTGTATCTCTTGTGCCGGTCCCAAGCCCGGGTAAATGGTGAGGGTTGTGTCAGGAATGGCATCCGATGTAAAACACTTGCCAAAACCATAATGCGAGTTCATCAAAGTGAAACCATACCGGATCGGTCGAGGCCCGGGTTAACAACGTCCGCCACCGGTGCTGTTGACAAACAGGGTGCCGGCGGAAATTGTACTACTGTTAGTCGAAGACGCCGAGGAGGAAAACGTGTCAGGAGACAGAGGGAGAGGAGGAAAGTGAAGAATGTAGGACTGAGGGTTGCAACTCTAAATGTGGGGACAATGACAGGCAAAGGTAGAGAGCTGGCTGACATGATGCAGAGAAGAAAGGTAGATGTTTTATGTGTCCAAGAGACCAAGTGGAAGGGCAGCAAGGCTCGCAGTATTGGAGCAGGGTTCAAACTGTTTTACCATGGTGTGGATAGAAAGAGAAATGGAGTAGGGGTGGTCCTGAAGGAGGAGTTGGCAAAGAATGTAGTAGAGGTGAAGAGAGTGTCAGATAGGGTGATGTGTCTGAAGGTAGAAGTAGAAGGTCTGATGCTAAACATAGTAAGTGGTTATGCTCCACAGGTTGGATGTGATGGGGAGGAGAAAGATAAATTTTGGAAAGATTTGGATGAAGTGATAGAGAGTATTCCCAGGGAGGAAAGAGTGGTGATTGGAGCAGACCTGAATGGACATGTTGGTGAAGGAAACAGAGGGGATGAGGAAGTGATGGGTAGGTTTGGTGTCAAGGAAAGAAACCAGGAAGGACAGATGGTGGTGGATTTTGCCAAGAGAATGGAAATGGCTATAGTCAATACCTATTTCCAAAAGAGGGAGGAACATAGAGTGACCTATAAGAGTGGAGGAAGGAGTACACAGGTCGATTACATTCTGTGTAGAAGAGGAAACCTGAGAGAGATTGGAGACTGTAAGGTTGTAGCAGGGGAGAGCGTGGCCAGACAGCATCGGATGGTTGTGTGTAGAATGACTGTTGTTGCGAAGAAGAGAAAAAGAGTAAAATCAGAGAAGAAGACCAAATGGTGGAAGCTAAAGAAGGAAGAATGTTGTGAGAAATTCAGAGACGAGCTGTTAAAGGCTCTGGGTGGTAAGAAAGAGCTTCCAAGTGACTGGGCTACTACAGCAACAGTAATTAGAGAGACAGGTAGGAAGGTACTTGGTGTGTCATCTGGACAGAGAATGGATGATAAGGAAACCTGGTGGTGGAATAGTGAAGTGCAGGACGCCATTCAAAGAAAGAGATTAGCCAAGAAGAAATATGACAGTGAGAGGACTGAAGAGAGGAGACAGGAATATAAGGAGATGGGACATAGAGCAAAGAGGGAAGTAGCTAAGGCAAAGCAGAGGGCGTACAATGAGTTATATGGGAGACTGGACACTAAAGAGGGCGAGAAGGACTTGTACCGATTGGCAAGACAGAGGGATCAGGCTGGAAAGGATGTGCAGCAGGTTAGGCTTATTAAAGATGGGAATGGGAATGTTCTAACAAGTGAGGAGAGTGTGATGGGAAGATGGAAGGATTACTTTGAGGAGCTAATGAATGAAGAGAATGAAAGAGAAAGAAGAGTGGAGGTAATAGAAACTGTGGACCAGGAAGTGGGAAAGATTAGTGAGGGTGAAGTCCGGAAAGCTCTGAAAAGAATGAAGAAGGGGAAGGCAGTAGGACCTGATGACATACCAGTGGAGGTTTGGAAATGTCTTGGAGAGATGGCAGTGAGGTTTTTGACTCAAATATTTAATGGAATATTTGAGGGTGAGAAAATGCCTGAAGAATGGAGAAGAAGTGTGCTGGTTCCCATTTTTAAGAACAAGGGTGATGTACAGAGTTGTAGCAACTACAGGGGAATTAAGTTGATGAGCCACACAATGAAGATCTGGGAGAGAGTTGTGGAAGGAAGGCTTAGACAAGAGGTGACTATCTGTGAGCAGCAGTATGGTTTCATGCCAAGAAAGAGCACCACAGATGCCATCTTTGCTTTGAGGATGTTGATAGAGAAGTACAGAGAGGGTCAGAAAGAACTCCATTGTGTGTTTGTGGATTTAGAAAAAGTATATGACAGGGTACTGTAATGAAATAATGGTGTGGGGTATGGTATTTAAACACTTACTGGGCCACCATTACTGTAGCTGCGCAGGTCTGAGCAGAGTTTATCTGCACAACCTACCACCAATGCGTGAGTTCTTCCTTTTTCCGATATTAAATTGCTTTTACTGTAATTAGGAGAAAGGAAGAACTCGCGCATTGGTGGCAGGTTGTGCAGATAAACTCTGCTCAGACCTGCGCATCTACAGTAATGGTGGCCCAGTAAGTGTTTAAATACCTTACCCCACACCATTATTTCATTACATATTGGTGGCCGTACAGGTCTTCTGAAAGATTAAATTGATTAAGTTGTTTTTGTAGTCTATGTGTTACGGTTTTGTTGGCATAGTTTGCATCCTGTTGTGGACTTATGGAATAGTTTTGGCTGGTGAGTGTCTCAGAGATTGCTAATCGTGGCATTGTCTGGTGGTTAAACGTAGTTTAAAAGATTTCACAGTTCAACCAATGTTTCTCACATTGTTTCGTATTTTGTGAGGCTGGGGTTCGAGAGTTTTGTCACGTCACAGCTCTGGATATTTCTGATTGATGCTTTTGACCCGTTGTTAGACATCTGTGAATGTTTGGCAGCTCACGGCTGTGCTCACAGGTGACAACAGCGCCTCTATAGCGGTCAGAAAGAGAATTGCGGTCGCTGTGATAAACTTATCCAGCGCTGCACACCCCCACCTGCTGGGTGCTGGTTGCATTAGACTACAGTTTGATGCAATTCAGTCTGAGGTCAATTTTCCTGTTTTTTTTAAATAAGGTGTATGGAGTACAGTTGACGTAACAGACTCACAGCATCCTCTCATTGGATTTTCACATATAATCAAATGTTGATGGCAGAACAGTTACACAGATTTAATACAGACATGTCTGCTTTTTGATAAACTTGACACTTTTATCATGAATTCTGTGCAAAACAAGCTGTCTGTCCCTGTTTATTTTAAACTGCAAGGTTAAAATAACACACATGAGGCGTCTTTTGTTTTGATTTTCACAAAAATCTCACAACGACAGCCGTTTTTGTTTGACCTTGTCACAGGTCGACAAATTAATAACAATCACTGATTTTTATTTGATTTCACATCTTGGACTCCATGTTGACTGCCGCAGGCATCACATGGTGGGACTGCACACTGTGCAATGAGACCCACTTTACTTGATTTTTCAC
>JBBPBX010065646.1:0-19896 GCA_038048925.1 Garcialebias charrua | reverse complement strand
TTAATTCAGAATTGATCAAACAGTATTTTTGTCATTTCAATGATGATCTGTTACTTGCATGACTTTGACCCTTCGGCTGGTTTATTTCTGCAGAAGCAAGCAGTCTTTGAATCTAAAGCACAAGGTCAGAGTAAACGTTTAACTTGCAGCTTCTTTTGTGTTGTCTATGAAGTTAGACATAACATTAGCTGTGCTCACAGGCAGGCCATCTGGCTGATTTATGTAAACAGTTTTCCTGTTGTCCGTCAAGAGACTTTCTGCCTATGGGATCATACTTCCATCTTTTATTTTGTTAACCAGCCTGTAGCCGTTGAGGAGGTGGGGAGACCCCACCTCCCCCATATAATGGGCACTTCCTATTTGGAAGTTAGAGTTTCGAGGAGTACGAACTGTCAACCTGCTCTCTCCTCTGGGAAAGCTGGAGACGTCCCGGTCAGGTGTCAACGACCCACGTCTCCGCTAGGATCATAGTAAAGCCTTACTGTGATCCTGTCACTCTTCTGGAAGAATTTGTTTTCTAAAGTTTTATTTTGAAAGTCAGTCTGTGCGCTTGACCGTTTGTTTCCTGCCGAGGGAGGCGAGTTCCTCGTATCGTGAATCAGCACACTCACGCTGAAGTCCAACTGGACGGCCACTGGACAAACCCATCCACGTGTGTGTCCACAAACTTCTCCACTCTTGTCTCCAAGAGACGAACCTTCAACAGGTAACGAGCCGTGGTGTGTTTGAGCGTGCGGGAGCCCAGCAGTCTGCTCGTGTGGGGGAAACGGTGTCACCCAGTCTGGTTCAAAGTAACCAACTTTAGCAACTTAGCTTCCAGTATTCCTTCCTCCTATTTCTTATTTTCATAAGCTATTTAATCTGTCAAGTAATGTGCCAACAGTTAAGTTTTAATTGTCTGTTTGTTTTAATTTGAATTCTTGTCAACGTAGTTATTAAATCAGAGCCAATATCGATACAAATGTTTAATGTAATTTTTGTGATAGTTTCAATAAAAGGTCTATTTTTTGGTAGACCAATATAAATTGAAGTCTAAGCGTGAAATTACATTACTGGCTAATCACATCGTTAGATTTATTGATTTATTCTGAAAAGTTGAGACCCCGCACTTTGGTGGCAGTTTGTGCAGTTAAACTCTGCACATGAACTGCACATCTACAATAATGGTGGACCAGTAAGTGTTTAAATACCTTACCCCACCTTATTCCTTACAGCTCTATACATAAGTAACAAAATGTTGTAATCGACCAAATCATAGAATTTCAGTAGCTTCATTTGAGAAAATAATATACCAGAAGGGTAACAATAATGATTTCTGGTTATAATTCTCACAATCTTTTTTTGCATAATAAAAATAGGCATTGTGTTGCTATTGCATGCTTTTCCCCATACACTTACACAATAAATCAAATGTGGCACAATCAATGAATTATATAACAGATACAAAGATTTATCATTTAGTAGATATCGAACCCTATAAAATACTGCAATTGATTTAGATATTTTTGTTTTAACTAAATTTATATGTTGTTTCCATGATAAATTATCATCAATAATAACACCCAAGAATTTTACCTCATTGACTCTACGTATTTCTGAATCATCGATAAAAAATGGAATGTCAATTGATTTATTTTTATTGCTAAATATCATGTAGTATGTTTTATCCAAATTTAATGATAATTTGTTGAGTCTAAACCAGTTTTGAATCTTTACAAACTCCTTCATTAATAAATCCATTAATTGTTCAATAGTGTCTCCAGAACAAAAAAAAGTTGTGTCGTCTGCGAACAAAACACATTTGATGACCCCAGACACTTTAACCAGATCGTTAATATATAAAAGGAAAAGTTTCGGACCGAGTATTGATCCCTGTGGAACACCACATGTAACAGTACAGTGATTTGATTTTACGTCATCCAACTGGACATATTGTTTCCTATTTTTTAAGTAACTGCATAGCCATTGTAAGGCTAATCCTCTTATTCCATATTTTTGTAATTTATTAAGGAGAATACTATGATTAACGGTATCAAAGGCTTTTTTTAAATCAACAAAAACACTTACACAATATTTTTTTTGGTCAACAGCAGTAATTACTTGTTCAACAAAATCCATAAGTGCCATTGATGTTGAATGACCAGATCTAAAACCATACTGAGTATCTGTTAGAATGTTGTGTTTTTCAATGAATTTGTCTAATCGAATGTTGAATAGTTTCTCCAAGATTTTTGAGAACTGTGGTAGTAGGGATATCGGTCTATAATTATTAAATACACCTTTGTCACCGGTTTTGAAAAATGGAACCACTTTAGCCACCTTCATTTTATCTGGAAATACACCAGTTGTAAATGATAAATTACAACGTGTGGCATGGAGGCTGCACAGTTGAAGAGAGGAAAGCTCTGCAGAGAGTGGTGAAGGCTGCACAGAAGTCTGTTGGAGTCAGTCTCCCCACCATCACAGACATTTACACCTCTAGATGCAGGAAAAGAGCCACCTGTATCATGAAAGACCTCACTCATCCAGCACACTCACTCTTTGCCCCACTCCCCTCAGGACGGAGGTTGAGGAGCATCAAGTGTAGAACCACTAGACTGAGGAACAGCTTCTACCCTGAGGCTGTTAGACTCATGAATAAATAAAAATAAAATAAAAATAAACACTGCAAAATATCACATCATGCTGATGCTGATCTGTTTTCTTGTTGCTGTGTTCATCTGTGTTCATCTGTGACCATCTGCTCATACAAACTGATGTTCGTGCTGCTGTTTATTCCCACTATATTAGGCTTAGTGTATTACTAGTTGATGTTTTTCTTAGTTAGTTCTCGATGTTATTACTGTTTTTCTCTTTCATTTGTTGTTGGATGTAACTGGGACCTCGTGTACATAATCTCGTTTTCATCTCATGTACCACATGCGGTGCAAATGACAATAAAGACTCTCTGACTCTCTGACTCTGACAAATGTAAGTGAACGGCTCAATCACATGACACATTATACACATTAAAGTCCATGACCCACCATGTTTTCAAATTGCATCGCCATTAATATTTATTAGTTTATTTAAAAATAATACAGGAGCGTTTATTTATATTGTAGAGAAATAACGCTAAATGTGTTCTTTCATGATTTATAGCAGATTTTAGCAGAAGCTCCGGGAAGATCTGCCCCTCTCCATATATGGGCTTTTCACGTCACTAAAGATTCCGCCTTGGAGTTACAGGCGGAGTTATCCACCTCTTTCGCAAACAGCTCATGGAGGCCGCCATGACAGTCCGGTGCCGCCCCCTCCCGGGAGTAAACTTCCGGCGGAAGTCCTGTAGTGTGTGGTTTGCTGTGAAAAACAAGCCGGGACACCAGTTTATTTTCTCTCGTTTTTTAAATTTTTTGGGTTGTTTCTTGCTGGGTTAGAGGGTGTTACAGCCAGGTATACGTTTGAGCAACGCGCTGTTGTAAACCTGAAGGATCTACGTCCATCGGAGGAGCTGACAGCTGCTCCTTCCTCTGTCTGTGTCTGGCTCTGAGCTGCTGTCGAAGACGTCGCGCTCCGATCAACTTTAGTTCGGTAAACAAAATATTCTATATAAATCATTTTGTGAAACCATGTCAGAACAATATCGGAGTATAACCGTCTGTTTAGTAGCTGTTTTTTTTTTTTTTTTCATGATTTAGCGTCTGTACTGCTGTGATAATGCTGTGGTTAGCTTAGCATGTAGCTACTTTAAAGGCTAACTTCCAGACGGTAACACTCACAACAAAGTGCTGGTTCTTGAGCCTGGACTTTTTTTTGGGCTGTGTTATTTTAGTTAAACTGTTATTTAGCTGGTTATATATGATTGAGACAGTTTACACATCTTTTTTCAAAGACAGACCGTGTCAACAATGACTAGGCCTCAAAACCTGACCCGTCATTAAACCAGAGTTATTAAAGCACATTTAAAATAATGATGTAAATTAAAGAGGAGAAAAGTGCACATGAAGCTACATTTGTACTAAAATGTGAGTAAATAAAGAATTTACTTAACAAATCTGTCATTAAATAATATAACTGTGTGTTGCACACGTGTTTATACAGTATTATTTATATTTATTTATATTATTTAATGACAGATCTGTTAAGTAAATGCTTTATTTACTCATTTTAATACTAATACTGTACTGTACACACTGTCTATGACAAGACAAGTTTTCTTTTTCTACTTTACAGAAGACTGAAGCCACGAGATCCATCCAGGGATAAGATCCTACATTAAGTAAATGCTTTATTTACTCATTTTAGTACAAATACTGTACTGTACTGTTCACACTGTCTATCACAAGACAAGTTTTCTTTTTCTACTTTACAGAAGACTGAAGCCACGAGATCCATCCAGAGATAAGATCCTACATTAAGTAAATGCTTTATTTACTCATTTTAGTACTAATACTGTACTGTACACACTGTCTATGACAAGACAAGTTTTCTTTTTCTACTTTACAGAACATTGAAGCCACGAGATCCATCCAGAGATAAGTTTGTACACCTGGGTCCAGTCTCAGATCGTACACCTGGGTCCAGTCTCAGATCGTACACCTGGGTCCAGTCTCAGATCTACACCTTGGATTCCTGTGGAGTTGGCTGAAATCGGACAGTTCCACATGAAGAGAAATCTGTTCAGTTTGCTGGTCTCCATCATTGCTTGTTGAATTGGTTTTGATCTTTATTCTGTGCCAATTCATTTTCATTAAGACAACACCACCCACAGTTGTCATGTACTGTATTCAGTCAACTGTTTTAAATGTATAATTATAGCTTTTATTCTGAACTTTGTCAGTCTCCTGGGTGATGAAAACTTATAAGCAAAATGAATGTTTTTATGCTTTGCACATGTGAATAAAAACACTGGCCTAAGAACAATCAAGACCTTTAGTTTTTATTTATGTGTATTACAATGAGTAGTATGGGTGACATCACAATGAAACTACTTCACATTATTAGACATTGAACAGTATATTTTAATTATTGAAATAACAACAAAAAGAACAAATTAAATGAACAGCAGATTTATTTATAGAAGATTTTAACTCGTTTGTTGCTGTGTGTACGACTGCACAAAACTTCTGGTCCAAGTCGAGTTTCCATCCATGTCCTGGGAGTCTGCTGGTGATTGAAGATTCTACGACCTGAGAGAGGACCTTAACACAGAAATTTTTAGATATGGAGTAAATAATTTCTATGTTTCTCTTTTGTATATAATATATATACTCTACACCATGATTTTTTTTGTTGAAAAGCTTATGTAATAGTGTACGTATGAAATCAACTGAATGACTTCTTTTTTTGTTTTATTCAACCACAATGTAACAGGTTCTTTAAATAGCAACACATGGTTTTCTCAAAACAAAAATGTACATATTTCATATTATCTTGTCTTTGAATATTGCAGAAAATATATAACTACTTTATCATCAACTTGTTAATTAAACAGCATGTGTTTCAACTTTGTACATTTCACTTGTGACATTTTCAACAAATTTTATATTAAATGTCTGCTTTCATTCACAGCACAGACTTGAACTCTGACTATATTAATGTCTGGCTGTGTTCTAAATATTCTGATATCAGATAAGTGATGTACCTTCCACAGTGTCCAGTCAGCCTGTCCGTGAGCAGTGAGATAAGACGTTAACTGTGCCTCACATGTCACCTGTCACCACTCACGGGCTGAGCAGTGACAGCTGAGGCACAGTTAACGTCTTATCTTCGCAGGCTTTTTAAAACATCCTTGGAACGTATCCACCTCGTATGTGCTGCCATTTACGTCAGGTAAAGGTAACTTATGTGTAAATAAATAAATAAATCGCTAGCAAAGACGTTACCCCACAAACGTAAACAAGAGCGCGGGACCGCGGGCGGAAGTACACTCCCGGCTTCCGCTATGAATTATGGGTAGTCGCGCGAAATCGAAAATAAGGTGGATAATAAGCCTTCATCAACTTCCATGACCGCTGCTCTAAGAGAGGGGAAAAAAAAGAGAAGCGGTCGCTCACTGATGTCTGTCATATTCTGAGCAACATCCACGTATACTAGTTTAATTCGCTTGATCGCGACAAATTCATTAATTTTCGCATCGGCTTTTTATTCTCTCCCCGTTACCAGACAGGTCGGGAGTAGAAAGGCAGCCGCGCAGCGGAGCTCTGAGCGCGCGTGCTCCCCGTGCTCTCCCGTGCTTCCCCGTGCTCCACGCAACAAGGCTGGGACAGAACCGAGCCCTGAGTCGGCAGAAGGAACTTCAAAAGGTGACCAGCGGAACGGGGAGCCAGGGAGAAGACGGGAGAAGCCGCGCGGCTCGCTCCTCTCTGGGCAGAGGAGAGGAGAGCAGCCAGCAACAGTCCGCAGCGGTGTTATATCTTATTAAAAAGGTCTATAAAATAAATAATAAATAAAAACAGAGCACTGGTCCAGCTGTACACAAAAATGCACCAGGAAATATGCAGTTTTACTCCCACTCTCATAAACCTCCATGGAAACTCACCCCTGCCTAATGGGTGGAGACGTGACAAAAGTCACTCCACACTTCGGGACTTTTCGGCCGGTTTTCCGGATTCATTCAGGACTCGGTTGTTTTTTTGTTGTTTTTTTAACCCTCGCCTGGCCCAAATGCAAAAATGAAAATACCGGGTAGACGAAATATTCTACTACAGTAATAGTTCAATATGGTGAATTGTTACTGTCATGGTGGGTGTTGTCCTTTAAATATATTTAATAGTATGTATCTGTTATGGTAGCTAACCGCTAACAACAAAGCTAAAAGAAAATTTTTTTTTATCTCAAACATCTCATAAAGCTAGTCACTTGTAAATGTCTATACATTGATTACATTCTGTAAGTTTGATAAAAATCTGTCCTGTGGCTCTTGACTTATCTTGCTAACAAACAGCTAACAAACACAGAAATAACAGTAGTTACCTCCAGAGCAGGAGGCCGGGCAGCGACAGAGTCAGTCTGAGCAGAGGAGGCTTTTTTTCGGACACATGAGCTGGAAACGGTCGGTGGACTCTCTGGAAGTGTCCCCTAGTGGACAAAAGTGGTACTGCACCATTTTTTCCCTAAATGAAAAACGGTCATATCTGAACCATAAATTGGTCTAAAAATATGGGGGGAAATCCATAAATAGGTCTCACCTCTCTATAGGTCGCAGGGCATGCAAATTAGGCAATAAAATGCGACCTATAGTCCGGAAAATACGGTACATCTGATTTTCTGTCAACATGACCGCTTACAGAGCGCTGGAACACAAAGTGCATGCTGTAATTAAAGGATAACGCTAAAATGGAATGTCTTTAATCTTCAAAGAAGGTCAACCTCTGAAACAGGAACCTCAGCAGCACATTTGTACTTGTGGCAAAATGCACAAAAGGTTCAGATAGGCATTCAAATGCTATCAAGGGAATTTCCTGTCAGTAGGAAGTGCTCATGAAATGGTGTTGCAAATCCAATTTGTCTCAAAGTGAGGAAGTGGCAGTCCTGCTAGTAGGATCACTTCAACCTTCACTCGGGCAGATAAAAGCTGATGAGTCAGGATGACGTCACCTTTCTGTACGGGACATACAGCGAGGCTCTGATGGGAATGACTCACTGCCGCTGCATTCCTGTCCAAACCTGCTGCCATGGACTGAGAAGCTGACAAAAACCCGACTCCGCTCTTCTGACGCGCTCCCTCCAATCGGCAGCTGCTGCGTTTGAGTAAAATTTTATTACGGGTAAAAAGAGCCCCGTTGGAATCCACAGCTGAGAAGATTGTGGGAGAACTGGTGAGCCACAGATTGACGAGCACATTCAGTGTACATGTATTTACACACAAACGCCACAGTCAAAGGCTGCCACAAGCAATCAACGCTTGTCTCGTAACTTCCCAAACGTTGCACACCACATCCTCAAGTAGACTGTCACAAACCACTAACACAAATCACAAGACCCAGAAAACCATACCCCCCCCACACACACATATACATTATACTGTATATATATATAACTGGGACGTAGAAAGAAAAAGTATAAGATACTGAGAAAGATTACAAAATGATGTAAGATTGTGATCTGGGTGGGGTCACTGATGCAGACTCAAACCAAAGTTGTGGAGGGACGAACACACCCTCTAACAGGCTGCATGAATGAATTTCAGGCACAGAAACAAATAAAAATAAAAATGAAAAACAGGCATGCACAAATGAAGTATTTGATTTGCACTGACTCGTTCTTTTGTTTGCAAAAGACAAAATGAAGTAAAGCTCATTGAGCAGCAGCTCTGCTCGGCACCCTCCTGCAGCTGGACTGAATTACACGCTTATTATTTTCAGCCAAACTATTATCTAACCTTCCTTTCACCCAGTGACCCGGCCCCTCCTCTGTTCCTGTGGGGCGCCGCACTCCCTGAAGCACACCCCAGGACTCCTCCCTGTCCTCCTGTTTGCCAGCAACGCCACCCCCTTCCTCCCTTTACGAAAACCCTCAAACTCCAAAATGAGGTCATCAGCAAGAGACTCGGCGCCTGTGACCTCATGCACAGCAGGGGTGCTGTGAGGTCATCAGAGCAGGACCGGGTCAGGGAGCTGGACCTGTTTGATCCAGGACAAGCACTGACCAGAGGAAAGGGAGACTACAACTCACCTCTCGATATCCATTGGGTATTGTTCCAGAAACCTCCTCTGCATTTGTCAAACAGCCTGCTGGGCAGTATTTACTGAGAACAGACACAAACATGCAATGAATACACAAAAGTGTGAACCCTGCACAAATATCGACACAAAGCAATCGCTGTTCACCTGAACTCTGCCTCGGGGAAATTAGTTCCTTTGTCGAGGCAAGTGATTAAATCTGCAAAGTAAAACAAACAAACGTCAGAACTGGTTTATCTACACAATCCTGCACAACCGCCACGTCTCTTGCAGATGGCTCATATAACAAACAGACCTCAAACTGTTTGTACTTCCACAAATACCTTTTGAATATACAGGTAGTCCCCGATTTACGAGCGAGATCCGTTACAACGAGGCGCTCGTAAACCGGAAATCTCGTAATTTGGAACGGCCGCCACGCTTCTCGTAAGTCCGGAAATTCGCTCGTAAATTGGAACGGTTTTGCTAGCGCGACTACAAACACTCGTTTTTCATCGAAAAACTGCTTATGAGTGCATAAAAATGATCGGAAACGTGTGTCCACATGTTTAGCTAACGAACTGTGGTGAAAAAACACAGGAAAACTCAGTATTTTTTGCGTTTTTTCCAATAATTCGCCAGCTCGTAAGTCTGGAACCTCGTAGATCAGAGCGCTCGTAAATCGGGGACTACCTGTATTAAGAATTGTTTTTAAATAATGAAACAGATCTTTTTGTTATGCAAGCCTAACAAGTTGGAAAAAACACACTTTTATTCCTCCAAAGATTATGGCCCTGTTTACACGGACACTAGCCGTGTTTCCATCAAGGTTTCTAGGTGCGCATTTTGAAGTATCGCAGCAGAAAAGCTTAATGGAAACGGCAAAATACGAAGTTACTTTCTGAAATTCGCCAAAAAGTTTATACGCTCGCTTGAGGTGGTTTTTGGGAGCTGCGAAACCGAGCAGCTGCGCAAAACGACAGATGGAAACACATTTGCCGACTCGTGCTGCCGTAGCGCACATTCACGTCACGTGACTGATCAGCTGTTTCCGCTCCGAACAACATGTAACTCGCTAAAACTAGTTGGCATGACAGAATAAATACAACTCGCCCGACAGCAGCACGTACCTGAAATATTCTCCCCATTTTGACGAGATGTGTGACCGGGTTCTGTTTTCAACCGCTACTTCCTGTTTACTCTCTGGTCTACTGTAGACATGCGCAGTGCTGACGTCTGACGTAATGACGCTGACGTCTGACGTAATGACGCTGTGCGCGGCTTGGAAAAAGCGCTTCAAGCCAGTAGATGGAAACACTTATGCTCTGCATTAATTTGTATTTACATATTTGCGAGGTAGCTCAAAATTCGAAATGAAAATGGATGGAAACAGGGCTACTGTGTGGGGGAAACGGAACTTATGGGCATGTTAATTAGTTTAAAAGTTTTGCGTTGACACGGATCTGCTCGAATCTCCCCCTCCCTCATGCACCCCCCCTTTCACCCACTGCGCATGCGTGCTGCTGAACCTTCACCCACTGCGCATGCGTGCTGCCTCACTCTGCTGGCAGTCTGCTACTTTCTTTTAATAATAATAATAATGTCACATTTTTGTTATCTGTGTATGTTTCCATACAAGACGAAATTTGACTCTGCATTTAACCCAATCACCACCAGGTGGGGCAGTGGGCAGCTATGGAAA
This sequence comes from Garcialebias charrua, assembly GCA_038048925.1. Classification (NCBI taxonomy): domain Eukaryota; kingdom Metazoa; phylum Chordata; class Actinopteri; order Cyprinodontiformes; family Rivulidae; genus Garcialebias; species Garcialebias charrua. The sequence continues at coordinate 9,552 of JBBPBX010065646.1, read as the reverse complement.
GCGCGCCGGGGAGCAATTGGGATGAGATGTGCTGCTCAAACACACCACAAGTTATGCCGTGACTGGGGTTCGAACCTGGGTCCTTCAGGTCCCAAGTCGGTTCCCCTGTTTTGTGCTAAAAGTTGGGCTAACAACAAGTTAAAGCTGGATTTTGGATAAGAGTCGACAGATTTGACACCAAGCGGGACTGCTTCATCTAACAAGCTGCACACCAGACGCTGAGTGGACTGTGGACCAGAACCGGACTTTACTCCGTGATAAACAGCTGACTTACAGCAGGTAAATCTACTCCGTGATAAACAGCTGACTTACAGCAGGTAAATCAACGTTCTTAATATAATGTTTGCTTGTGTTTAATTTGATCACACAACAACAGAGTTTTTATTTATTTATTTATTTATTTCTGCCAGGTGGAGAAGCTGTCGTTCCAACAAACAGGCAGACCGGTTCTGATGGGTCCAGATGAACACACAGCAAGAGTCCAGTTCATTAACGTAGTTACAGTTCGGTTCACGTGTTTTAATAGTGTGTTCAGTTTAATTCTCAGTGTTTGTGTTACGTAAAGTTTGTGGTGCTGAATAAATAAATAAATAAAAAATAAACCTGGTGTCTTCATTTTCACAGCACGTTACGCACTGTTTAAAAAATGTAACGAGTCCAGATAGATACTGTAGTTCAGATAAATTTACATCTCCCACGCCAACATAAATACTGTTTATTATTGTTAAACTGTTATATTTTGCAGCGTGACACGTGAAATGTCCGCCTGCCCTAGACTGTCCGCGCGTGTGAGCTGCGCGCATGTGGTTGACACAAAAGCTCAGCAGGAGATGTTTACATTATCAGCGGGGGGTCTGCGAAAAAGTTACACCCTGAGAGGTGGATCAGGAAAGTATCAGATGCAAAGAGGGGGGCCAGCAGCGTCGTGTAGGCGATAAGCAAAGACGCAAAGAGAAAGTAGCGGTTCCACTCAAAATACGCGCCGTGTAAACTGGCCCTATCCACCTCTTTCGCAAACAGCTCATGTAGGCCGCCATGACAGTCCGGTGCCGCCCCCTCCCGGGAGTAAACTTCCGGCGGAAGTCCTGTAGTGTGTGTTTTGCTGTGAAAAACAAGCCGGGACACCAGTTTATTTTCTCTCGTTTTTTAAATTTTTTGGGTTGTTTCTTGCTGGGTTAGAGGGTGTTACAGCCAGGTATACGTTTGAGCAACGCGCTGTTGTAAACGTGAAGGATCTATGTCCATCGGAGGAGCCTACAGCAGCTCTTTCCTCTGTCTGACTCAGCCTCGGACCTGCTCTCGAAGACGTCGCGCTCCGATCAACTTTAGTTCGGTAAACAAAATATTCTATATAAATCATTTTGTGAAACCATGTCAGAACAATATCGGAGTATAACCGTCTGTTTAGTAGCTGTTTTTTTTTTTTTCATGATTTAGCGTCTGTACTGCTGTGATAATGCTGTGGTTAGCTTAGCATGTAGCTTCTTTAAAGGCTAACTTCCAGACGGTAACACTCACAACAAAGTGCTGGTTCTTGAGCCTGGACTTTTTTTTTGGCTGTGTTATTTTAGTTAAACTGTTATTTAGCTGGTTAATATGATTGAGACAGTTTACACATCTTTTTTCAAAGACAGACCGTGTCAACAATGACTAGGCCTCAAAACCTGACCCGTCATTAAACCAGAGTTATTAAAGCACATTTAAAATAATGATGTAAATTAAAGAGGAGAAAAGTGCACATGAAGCTACATTTGTACTAAAATGTGAGTAAATAAAGAATTTACTTAACAAATCTGTCATTAAATAATATAACTGTGTGTTGCACACGTGTTTATACAGTATTATTTATATTTATTTATATTATTTAATGACAGATCTGTTAAGTAAATGCTTTATTTACTCAGTGTGTACTAATACTGTACTGTACACACTGTCTATGACAAGACAAGTTTTCTTTTTCTACTTTACAGAAGACTGAAGCCACGAGATCCATCCAGAGATAAGATCCTACATTAAGTAAATGCTTTATTTACTCATTTTAGTACAAATACTGTACTACTACTGTACACACTGTCTATGACAAGACAAGTTTTCTTTTTCTACTTTACAGAACATTGAAGCCACGAGATCCATCCAGAGATAAGTTTGTACACCTGGGTCCAGTCTCAGATCGTACACCTGGGTCCAGTCTCAGATCTACACCTTGGATTCCTGTGGAGTTGGCTGAAATCGGACAGTTCCACATGAAGAGAAATCTGTTCAGTTTGCTGGTCTCCATCATTGCTTGTTGAATTGGTTTTGATCTTTATTCTGTGCCAATTCATTTTCATTAAGACAACACCACCCACAGTTGTCATATTGTACAGTATTCAGTTTCAACTGTTTTAAATGTATAATTATAGCTTTTATTCTGAACTTTGTCAGTCTCCTGGGTGATGAAAACTTATAAGCAAAATGAATGTTTTTATGCTTTGCACATGTGAATAAAAACACTGGCCTAAGAACAATCAAGACCTTTAGTTTTTATTTATGTGTATTACAATGAGTAGTATGGGTGACATCACAATGAAACTACTTCACATTATTAGACATTGAACAGTATATTTTAATTATTGAAATAACAACAAAAAGAATGTAAATGAACAGCAGATTTATTTATAGAAGATTTTAACTCGTTTGTTGCTGTGTGTACGACTGCACAAAACTTCTGGTCCAAGTCGAGTTTCCATCCATGTCCTGGGAGTCTGCTGGTGATTGAAGATTCTACGACCTGAGACAGTACCTTAACACAGAAATTTTTAGATATGGAGTAAATAATTTCTCTGTTTCTCTTTTGTATATAATATATATACTCTACACCATGAATTTTTTTGTTGAAAAGCTTATGTAATAGTGTACGTATGAAATCAACTGAATGACTTCTTTTTTTGTTTTATTCAACCACAATGTAACAGGTTCTTTAAATAGCAACACATGGTTTTCTCAAAACAAATGTACATATTTCATATTATCTTGTCTTTGAATATTGCAGAAAATATATAACTACTTTATCATCAACTTGTTAATTAAACAGCATGGGTTTCAACTTTGTACATTTCACTTGTGACATTTTCAACAAATTTTATATTAAATGTATGCTTTCATTCACAGCATAGGGCTGGGCGATATGAGGAAAATATTATATCGCAATATTTTTTGGCTATATCACGATACACGATATATATCGCGATATCTCCAAAATCAATGAAAAAATGATTCAAAATTGATTAAAAAATGTCAACACTAAATTTGAACAAACTTAAATATTTTATTTTAACCATCAATTGCACACATAAATAAAAAGTACTTCAAGCAAAAAGGAAGAATAAATAATTTAAACTTAAAAAGGTGCTCTTGTGCTTTTAACATTAAAAAAATATTAAATCAAAACATTTAAGGCCTTTAAAATACAAAAACAAAAGTGTAAACAGTGGCCATAAAATTTACTGACCCAGAACAGTCACAGGTAACAACTCTCAACTATTTGCATGTGCTGGTAATTTTTAACAACAAACCACAAAATGTGCACAAGTTTCAAACTGTGCCAAGTTCAGGCAATGTCTGCAAAACCTCTGAACAAGAACAGATTTATCACAGGTATTGTGTACTGCAGTAAATGTGAGCCTCTGTGTACTGTATCCGGTTTTATTGTGAAAGGGTCAGGGGTTGTTTCCGGATTCACGAAGACGTTCTCTAAAGTTGCTCTACAAAGTGTCGCATTGAATCCTTGTGTAAAAACACGACAGCCTCCACTCAGAAACGTGAACAGAGAGGTGGAGACATTATTAAATCAGCTGTATCGCTAAAGACACGGTCAGTCTCAGCTGTGGAAGAAGACGGCTAACGCGTTAGCCATCTTGTTAGCCGCTAAGGACCGTATCTTTAGCGATAATGATAAAATGCTGATTTAATATTGTCTCCACCTCTCTCTGCGGTGCACGCATGACTAAATGAGCTCAGACCCGTGGTTTGTTTTAAGGAAGCAGCAGCTGTAAAAACACTTGGTTCTGCCGTTTCATCATGCTCCACTCCGCTGTTTAAATGGTGAAAAAGATTCGTAGTTCGGACCTTTCTTCGGGACTATTTTCAGCATCGTCTACAAAAACATTTTTTATGCCCTCATCTGACAATTTAATCCAAACTAGCTCAGAAAGAACATTGTTTTTCCCCCTCAGCAGCGTGCAGCGCTCTTCAGATCTGTGTTTACATGTTGTGCTGAAAGTCTCCGAAGCTCCGTCCTGCAGCCTGCAGGAAGGAGGGGGGCGAGTGGGCGCCCGCGCGACAGCAGGAGGATCCTCGATATACACGATATAGCCCTTTTAACCATCGTACATTTAAAATATCGCGATATATCGAGTATATTCGATATATCGCCCACCCCTATCACAGCACAGACTTGAACTCTGACTATATTAATGTCTGGCTGTGATCTAAATATTCTGATATCAGATAAGTCATGTACCTTCCACAGTGTCCAGTCAGCCTGTCCGTGAGCAGTGAGATAAGACGTTAACTGCCTCACATGTCACCTGTCACTACTCACGGACTGAGCAGTGACAGCTGAGGCACAGTTAACGTCTTATCTTCGCAGCTTTTTAAAACATCCTTGGAACGTATCCACCTTTGATGTGCTGCCATTTACGTCAGGTAAAGGTAACTTATGTGTAAATAAATAAATAAATCGCTAGCAAAGACGTTACCCCACAAACGTAAACAAGAGCGCGGGACCGCGGGCGGAAGTACACTCCCGGCTTCCGCTATGAATTATGGGTAGTCGCGCGAAATCGAAAATAAGGTGGATACAGTATCTTGGTTCCCATTTGTCTTTCAAGGGCCTGTTGCAAACAAGTCTGTTTTTAGTCTGAGCCACACAGAGAGCTTGGATACAGAATTAATTTAGGTAATATTTTTCTGCTGTGTAAAATACTGATTCTGTAACATAAGGCAAGATGAAGCCATCAACCTGAAGACAGACAGAACAGAAACAAAAAATGACAACAATGGTCACAATGCAGCCCAGCTGGATTCCGTGTTTCAAATATTTAGGCTTGTTTTGTTACATCTAATCAAAACATCACAAAGATTAAAAAATTTATCGTACTGCTTAAATTTGAGAAGCTAAAATCGGAGTTTTGAACATTTTGACTCAAATTAACTGTCCTAACCACATTAATATTTACAAAAACAACTGTAATCTGGAAACAACACGAGTCAAACTGGAAACAAACACCACCTCCAGTTGCCATGGTGACTGATGCACTTTGTACTGTACAGTACTCCTACGCTCAGCCGAGTGATGAAAACACATGTGTCACGTGTGTGCAGGGGAAAGCAGCTGGTCTCGTTGGACCTCCGGTGTGACTCAAGATGACCACAGAACTAAGTACGGTAGTTACTCTTCTGAAACACGTCATTGCCCAGCATTTCTTGTGGCTTCGCTTGTTGCTACAGTTTCACCACATGACAAAGAACAACTTGAAACAAGCTAAAACTTTGCAACATCACTCCTACTAAAAAATACGTTTTAAATCTGTTCCAGGAGCCAACTTCACTGAAGTGTCTACAGAGAAGGCAGCACCTCACTGGGCTGTAACCATGGCAACAAACTGAAGTGTCTACAGAGAAGGCAGCACCTCACTGGGCTGTAACCATGGCAACAAACTGCAGCAGTTAATGTTTGCTTTGTTGTGTGCATTTAGAATGATAAAAAAAAAAACATGCACGTGACAAATTTTCCCTCAAAACGAGTGGTTGTAGACATCTCAAACTCTTCTCAATTTAAGACAAGAAAGTTCATGCTCAAGAGTGCATGCTTGCCGATGATATTGTCTTCTCAATTTAGTTTTCAAAATGTGACAGCTCTAGAGCCATTTTCAGACGCAGTTCTTCCTAACATCTGAAGCAACGGTGTTGAACGTTCAGGTCTAAAGGCCACACAGATGATAAATAATAAACATATGGACCAAATGTTCATTTTAAGTGTACTCCAGTTGATTCATTCTCAAACAATGGAGTGGCTGCTGAGGTGGATGCATGAAGTTAGAGATGATCAATATAATATAGGGATGCACACGATATTGGATTTTTGGCTGATATCCGATATACCGATATGTTAAAATTTATTTGGCCGATAACCGATACCAATATTTTTTTTATATAAGTTCCTTTGTCAGAACATAGCCCTCTTACTTAGGCTTATTTGCTACAGAAATTGTGTAACAGCTGTAAGAGCTGGTGACATATATTCAGTAACAGCCATATGATATGCATAGCACTTTAAATTATATTAAATGAAAAGTGTTAAATGTTATTTATTAACATTAGTCACCTGTGATGCTGTCTCACTTGTGGAGGCTTGTTCCAGGTTCCTAGCTGCAGTGTAGGATCCTCTGCACTCTTGTGCACGAAGGACAGACTTTATAATTCAATGTTTTTGTCTATCCATTGTGCTGTAAGACTAATCATGCTAACGGCGCTAACACAACGTCCACATGTCTGTGGTAAAACTATCGGCTATTAGCTTCTCAATGACAAAGGAAATGACGGCTTGTAACTCAGGTAACGTTACGTCGGAAAAATATCTCGGACTGGGGACGATGTAGCGAGGCTCAACGTAGTCCATAAATCTTTGGAATCAGACATCCTCAAGAAAAATAAAACGTCCACATCGCTGACATTTTGAATTTTCCTCTCCGCTGTGATCAGATCAGGTAGGCGCATGTGACGTCATCACATTGTGCTGGCGCTGCAGGCATCCTTGTCATAGGGTTAACTTGTCATACAAAACAGCGCCTTTTATATCGGCGAGTAACCGTATTTTTGATGGAATGTCCGATATTTAACTTTAACGCCAATATCGATCGATACCGATACCATGCCGATGATATCGTGCATCCCTAAAATAATGTGCAAAGTCTAGGATAGTTTTAGGTGTAAACTCAAAATGCTCTAAATACAGCCAAGCGGTTCGCTGGTTGCTCGGTTGTAAACAGAAAATTCTGAGACCTCAAGGAGCATTGATAATTTGGATCGGTTATTGATTTGTTTTTGTCATTATCATACTTTTTTTACTTTCATGTTTTATTAATACTGTACTCTGTTTTTCTATGGTGCACTGTTTGAAACACATTGTTTACTGAACAGCATGTTGTTCCATTTGACTCTGTCTTGTGCTTGATTATGCACATTTTCATCCTTTTTCATGCACATTTTCATCCTTTTTCATCACTACACTAGTAGGCTGACAGACTGTTTTGATTGTTAGGTCATTGTGCCCCCTGTTCTTCTCCCTGAGTCCCCTCGACACCCCACCATTGGGGGTGGACGCGTTTGCTCACAAACCATGGCCGAAGGTATTGAGTTATGCTTTCCCGCCTGTTCCTCTGCTATCCACACTACTGGAAAGAGTACGAGAGGAGGGAGTGCCAGTCATTCTGATCGCTCCAGAGCGCGTGAACGCTCCATGGTTCCCGGTCCTGCAGCAGCTGTCAGGCCACTCCTGGAAACTCCCTTGGAGAGACGACGCTCTCCTACAGGCAGGGGGTGCAATAACGAGCCCCCCAGTAATAGGTCAGCATCTGTGGGCTTGGACGCTGAACGACAACGTTTAGAAAACCTCGGTTTCTCTAAAGATGTCATTGGTACCATTCAGGGCTCGCGTGCACAGTCTACAATAGCTGTTTACGCTTCAAAATGGGCAGCTTTTCAGCGTTGGTGTACGGAGAGACATCTGGACCCATGTTCATGTCAACTGGGTCCAATTTTATCTTTCCTACAACTATTGCTAGACAGAAATTTGGTTTTCAGCACCATTAAAACATATGCTGCAGCAATTTCATCATGTCATGAGGGGTTTCATGATAGGACCGTGTTTAATCATCCCATAATGAAACGTTTTTTGAGGGGTGTTCGCCGTCTTAGGCCAGTTTCACGGTCCTTGGCTCCTCAATGGGACTTGGTTACTGTGTTGAACGCACTAACTAAGAATCCTTTTGAGCCTCTAAATGAGGTTCCACTAAAGTTCTTATCATTTAGCATGCTTCTGGGCGCAGATGATGGATGGATGGATGTGGATGGATGGATGGTCTGTGAACACCTTGAGGAGCTGAAGGGGTGGATGTTGATGCCTGTGTCTCCCTGGCAAAGCATGCTGCTGGGCGCAGATGATGGATGGATGGATGGATGGTCTGTGAACACCTTGAGGAGCTGAAGGGGTGGATGTTGATGCCTGTGTCTCCCTGGCAAAGCATGCTGCTGGGCGCAGATGATGGATGGATGGATGGATGGTCTGTGAACACCTTGAGGAGCTGAAGGGGTGGATGTTGATGCCTGTGTCTCCCTGGCAAAGCATGCTGCTGGGCGCAGATGATGGATGGATGATGGATGGATGGATGGATGGTCTGTGAACACCTTGAGGAGCTGAAGGCGGTGGATGTTGATGCCTGTGTCTCCCTGGCAAAGCATGCTGCTGGGCGCAGATGATGGATGGATGGATGGTCTGTGAACACCTTGAGGAGCTGAAGGGGTGGATGTTGATGCCTGTGTCTCCCTGGTAAAGTTGCTGCTGGGCGCAGATGATGGATGGATGATGGATGGGTAGATGGATGGTCTGTGAACTTTAACTTTAAACTGTCCAAAGGACTTTGGCCACTTTTGACTGTTTTTGTCTGACTTCATCCTAGAACCAAATAATTTATAACGTAATAACAGTTGAGCAGATTCTAATAATCTTTATGTTATGATTCTTTAAAGGTCAAATGCAAATGGAAAGTTCTCTTAACTTCCAGTATGGATTTAAACACTATACACACTTCACATTGTAAAATAAGTTTAGGAAATTGAATGTTCGAGGACACCACTTAAGAAAATATAACGTTTAATAGGAAAAGTTTGAAGTGACAAACAGAAGTAACGAATTTCCATCTGGTGTCTCACGGCTTCCTCCAGAAGACGACACAGGTTGTTGAATTCTGGTGATTTTCTTCTGTTGACTGTAAAAGAAAAATGTGGTTAATTTAGTCCAGAAACTGTTTTTTTTACTAACAGAATGTAATCACAGGATGTTCATGTACTGACTGTAACCCGTTGGAGTTATTTGAATTAATATTCAATGTTTTATAGACATAAATGTGTCAAGCTAGCTCCAATTATTTTCGCCATAGTACTTTGTAACACTTATCATGAAATACCTAAAAAACCACACCACTTATATTATCCAAACTAATACAGTGTAATCACAAGATGTTCATGTACTGACTGTAACCCGTTGGAGTTATTTGAATTAATATTCGAATTTTTATAATTTATTTTCGTAGTGCACGCACATGTTTGGAAGAAGTCAAAGCGAACCTACTTTAAATGCAGCAGATTTGACCACTACGTGACATTATTAAAGAGTGGTTGAGCTCAGGAGCCCTCGTACTATAAAGTCAGCTATGAAATATATTTTTATATCTGTTCATTGAGCTACATTTTAAGCAGCCCGCGCGCGTTGCTCGTGGCGATCGTACTTTT
>JBBPBX010065644.1:0-19897 GCA_038048925.1 Garcialebias charrua | reverse complement strand
CAGAGGCCAGGAGCTGACATATTTTCTGATGACCAAGCGGAACCCAGGAGACGTTGGAAACGTAAACGAATGACCAGTTCAGACGAACTGGGCCTGAAGGACTGTGCATCTTACAGGCTGGTGCCATCTCTTTATCAGACTCGTCGTCGAAAGGTAAAGAGCTGTTTACAAACGTACCTGGATTTTAGCAGAAATCTGATGAGAAGTGTCACTTTGGTAACATGCTCAAGATAATTTCCTCCTATCTTTTTCTCTCAATCTAAGCTGGAAACTATTTAAGCTAAAGAGCCCTCAGACTAAATATGTTTAACATCCAATATTGAAGTCTGTTGTGTTAAATTTAAGTGTGCTGACGTATTAAATTGAAAGAAAGTGAAATCATGTCAATCAAGTGTAATGGTGTTAATTTAGTGATTTATTTTAAATAAATGGTAGTGTCGCCTGGCATACCAACTAGGTTAACGTCTCTGTCACTTAATGGCTTTGTTTATTTATCCATCATAAAGATCACAGAAATATTGGGTAAACTGAAAAAGAAAAGAATCCGTGAAATTACTATTCAATCTGAATAAGTAAATTAATTAAGGATAAAGAGGTCAGCTTAATACTGACCCCTGTTAAAATCCTTTAGTTACATCTGGGTGACACTATATGTGTTTAAAGACAAAATATATGGTCTCCCTCATGTTTCCTTCAACATGTTACCTCTCGTTTCTTCCACCACAGCTGAGGGGGTCCGCAAACAGACTTACACGCCTTTTAGTTTTCAGGATACTGAGTTGATCCGTCAGCGTTTGCCTGATATCCAGAAAGGAGGTTCGGCTTGGATCTGCGCTTTTCTGGAGGCTTGCGCCGGAATTGTGCCATGTCTGGGTGATTGGAGGAGGGTTTTCACAGCATGCACGTCGTTTGGTAGTTTGACTGAAATAGAACAGGCTGCTGGGACTAAATTGGACCCAGACAGTGACACCCTACATGACCACGTTCAGATTTTATGGCCAATTATACGAGAGAAATATCCGACGTCTATGAAATCTTCAGACTTGTGTGAGATTCCTCCGGCTGTTACAGAACGGGGCACAACCTACTTATCTAGAGTTAAGCTCTTGTGGGAAAATAGAACTGGAAATGATCCAACGATTGATCCTACGACTCAACTGTTGTTCAGAGGAGCTGTAGAGAGCTCTCTGTCTGATGATGTTAAGAAGAGCTTGGCGTCTGTTGTTGGCCTGACAAAGATGGATTATGATTTATGGGCAGCCCACATTGTTCATTTTATTGATCAATCTTTTGATAAGAGGGAGTCTGATGACAGGGAATTGAAATCCCTTGAAACTCAATTAGCTAAGGCCCAATTGAAAGACATACGTGACAAACTTAATGTCACAAAGGTGAATGCGATTCAGATGCCCCAGGTTCAGGGTCCTTCTACATCATCTGATAATTCATATCAACAGAGACCTCTGGGCCCATCCACATCCTGGCGCAGAGGTCGTAACAAATGTCTGAGGGGCAACCCTCGACCCACGGACAGGTGCCGCCGCTGTAACGGGGTGGGGCACTGGTATTTTCAATGTCCGAGCAAACAGGATTTATCGAGACAGGAGGTGACGCCAGCTCGTTATCCACATGACGTATATCCACCACCACCAGATCATACTCCACATGGCCCTATGCCGGGAGCCAATAATCAGGCCCCAGGCCAATATCCTATTCAATAGGGGTGCCCTGGTCCGGCAGTAGGTGGTGTCTTGTATCCAGAACCTTTGGTATCGTTAACCATTAACGGCCGAAATCACATGTGTATGGTTGATACAGGCGCCAGGTATTCGTCAGTTAACACGTCACTCCCACGATCAAAGAATACCGTACCTGTTGTTGGATTCTCGGGCAAGCCAGAGGAGTGGCCGCTATCTTGTTACGTACCATGCGTGTGGAATAATCTGCGCTTTGAACACTCCTTCCTGATTTCTGACACATGTCCAGTGAACTTGATTGGACGAGACATTCTGTGTGATCAGAACGTGACTTTGATGATGAGTCCTGACAACGTCCAGCTGAGTTTTCCTGATGGAACTGTTCAGTACTGTGCTACAGTAAAAAGCTCTATTCATCAGATGCTCCAGGTCCAAGGGACTTCTGCTGAGTCTGGTCCAGCCGAATTTCAAGCTGAAGTTTGGTGGGGTGCAGTCCCTGACTTTACAACGACGCTCTTGTACGACACACTGCAGAGCTGGAACGCCTGGATTAATGTCATAAGATCTTATGACACGCTTCCTGATGTGGCACATTGCACGCTGAACTATGACCTTTGTGGTGATGGGGACTACGATGTGCTCTGGACAGGACTGCTGGAACATTGTCAAGAGACTGGTGAATTTCCAGTGGCTGAAATCATGGACATCTATGTGGCCCCGGAGGGAGTGGTGGCAGGTGTGAAGTTGCCTGCACCGTTACTGCAACTGTATATGCTTGGCGATGTATCGGCTCCGCATGTGTCATTGATGGTTGTATCTGGTGCTGATGCGAAGAATTTAGGTCCTGTGATGAGACGCTGTCTTGCTGTAAGGGAATGGGTGCCTACACAAAATCCACACTTACACTATTCTCCAGAAACTGATACTTACAGGATCACACACAGATCATTCACATTATTGTTACCTGAGAAACATTCTCTGCCTAGATCACATGGCGGAGAAAACACAGACCATGTTGATACGGACAAACTGTTAGCCAGTTTGCCTGATACACTTTGGGCCAGGAGTTCTACAGATGTGGGCCTGCTGAATGTCAACCCTGTCTCGATCGTTCTGAAGCCAGGCACGATTCCAATCTATAAACATCAATATCGACTCCGACAGGAGCAGATTGACGGTATAGAGCAAACTATTAAGGGTTTGCTGGAAGCTGGTGTGTTGCAGCCTACTGTTTCGAGCTGGAACACACCTCTACACCCGGTACCAAAAGCTGATAAATCTCATTACCGTTTAGTTCATGATTTGAGGCCTATAAATAAGGTTGTTGTTCCATCTAATTATGGTACTCCAAATCCTTATGTTATGATGAATGCTATTCAGCCTGAACACAAGTTTTTTACTTGTATTGACCTGGCGAACGCGTTCTTTTGTGTGCCTCTGGACGCTGGATCAAGGGATCTGTTTGCATTTACCTTTAAGGGGAAACAATTCACGTATACTAGATTACCTCAGGGTTACGTGGATTCACCCTCTTTGTTTAATCATGTGTTGAAGCAAGTCCTTACTGATTTGCCTTTGCCACCAGGAGTGGTTTTAATCCAATACGTCGATGATATTCTGATAGCAGCTCCGACTTCAGAGCTATTATGCAGGCATCTGAGGCTGTGCTTCGACATCTAGCTCAGTGTGGTTTTAAAGTGTCAAAACACAAATTGCAGGTGGGTCGTTCAAAAGTTCAGTTTTTGGGTAGGCTCATCTCTGGCTCTGGCCTGCAACTGACGCCATCTCAGAAAAGCTCCATTTTAAATCATTCTAAACCAGCAAATGTTAGGATGATGTTAAAATTTTTGGGGCTGATCAATTACAGTAAGAACTTCATTCCTGATTTCAGCCGTAAGGTGGCTCCTCTGCGGAGCCTCATTTCGGCTGTGGGATATAAAAATTTTGTGTCCCCACTGCAGTGGACGGAGGAAGCTGACAGGGCATTTGTGGAGATTAAACAAGCTTTGTTTGATGCGTGCTCTCTGCAGTGTCCAGATTACTCCTTGCCATTTCACTTGGATGTGGATGAAAAAGACGGATTTGTGAATGCCGTCTTGTTTCAAAGAGGGAAAGCTGGCTCTGACAGGCACGTTTTGATGTATTATAGTTCAAAATTAGATCAAATTGAAGTTGGCCACCCTACCTGTGTGAGGCATGTAGCTGCCATTGGAAAGTCTATTTTAAAGACATCACACATAACTATGGGGAATGAGGTTTTTGTTCACACAATTCATGACGTAAAATCATTTTTGGACTCACAAACATTCACATTTTCAAATCAAAGAACAGAAAACCTCAGAAGATTATTACATAATTCACATATACATTTTACAAGCCAGGGAACAAATATGGCTGCGCAGATGGACACCACACAAGATCATAACTGCATTAGTGACACCGCACAGGAAATGAAATTACATGAAAACCTTTCTAAAGATCCTTTGGACCAGCCAGACATGATACTGTTCTGTGATGGACATAGTCATAGAAATGAAACGGGCGCATTGATCACTGCGTTCGCTGTGGTGGAAAGAAGAGATGCAGGTTTTGTTGAACTCAAGGCAGAAGTGATGAACCAGCCAGCTTCTGCGCAGCTCGCAGAGCTAAAAGCTATAACAGAAGCTTGTAACGTTGCAGAAGGAAAAACGGTTAATATTTACACAGACTCAGCGTATGTTTTTCAGGCAGTCTATGTTGATCTCTGTCACTGGAGGAGAAAGGGATTTGTCACCTCATCTGGAGAACCAGTCAGACATTTTAAACAATTACTGGAATTGTATTATGCATTGCAGCGGCCTAGACAAGTGGCAGTAATTAAATGCAAGGCCCATCAGAAGAGTAGCAATTTCATTGCTCAAGGGAATCATGAAGCAGATCAAGCTGCTAAAAGAATTGCAGGCTATATTTTAAGGACACAGATGGTCCAGGGACATGAGAAAAAGAGTTCTGAAGACTATTTTCAAAAGGAATTTACTCTAGAATATATCAGAGAGTTACAAAATGCAGCCGCTCCGCACGAGAAGCAGGCATGGTTAGACCGTGGAGCTAAAAAGGATAGTGAACAAATTTGGAGGAATCATGAGGGTAAAATTGTAGCTCCAGCTGGATTGTTCAACCTGCTATGCCAAGAAGCACACAGCAGGGGGCACTGTGGTACATCAAAACTGATTGACTTGATCTCACAGAATTGGTGGAACCCATATGCCTTTTGTATTGCAAAATATTTTGTACAGACGTGTGAAATATGTTCCCACCATAATCCAAGGGTGGCGCTTAAAACTGGACTTGGTGGATTTCCAATGCCTCAGGCACCGTGGAAAGAGATTGTGATAGATTTTACTGACATGGGTGTTGAGAATAGAGTGGCTGGAAAGAGATATTTACTCGTTTGCGTGGATCAATTTAGTAGGTGGGTGGAGGCTTTTCCAACTAAAACTGAAAAAGCGAAAGAAGTGATAAAGTGGTTGACAAAGGAGTTGATCCCCAGATTTGGAGTCCCTTCAGTGATCAGATCAGATAATGGAACCCATTTTGCAAACAGGGAGTTAAGGGAAGTTGAGAAATTGTTTGGCATTCGACATAAGTTTGGGGCTGTTTTTCATCCTTCATCACAGGGTTTGGTTGAACGTGCTAACCGTACTCTTAAAGAGGGGTTGGCAAAGGTTTGTGCAGACACAAAATTGAAATGGCCTGATGCCCTACCTATAGTGCTGTTCAACTTAAGGTCAACTCCAAATACTACCCTGAATGTCAGCCCTCATGAGATACTTACAGGAAGGAAGATGCCATGTCCTTTCACTCATCCGTTGCCGTCAGAAAGTACTATGTTACAATTACAACATTATGACATATCAGAGTACTTGAAGAGGCTTAATAATACTGTAATGAGTATTTCTCAACAGATTCAATTGATCCAGACTGCAGAGGGAGAACAACACTGTGCCCACGTGGATACAGGTGACTGGATTCTCAGAAAGGTAGCCCGTTTTAACTGGTCTCAGCCTAAATGGGAAGGCCCATATAAGGTGGCTGCTGTCACTTCTCACTGTGTTAAAATTTGGTTAACTGCAGAAAAGCTCAGTAACTGGATTCATAAGACACACTGTGTTAAAAGCTCTGACCCTTCTCTACGCACTCTACAGCAGGTACGAAAGGACTTGGCTGAGCTAAGCACATCTGAAGAGCTGAGCACATCCAAAGGGCTGAGCGTGTCTGGAGAGCTGGGTGCATCTAAGGAACTGTGTGAGCCATCTGTACACAGTGACACTGCAGCTCCACCTTCAACTGAGAGCTTCGATCGACCAGTTCCAAGACCCCGATACAACTTGAGGAGAAAATCAGAACAGACTTAAAATAACATTACATAAAAAGGGGACGTTGTTTGTTGTACATAATTGTTACAGGAAGAATGAATTTCCTAGCGGTGAGGTTAAGGATGGTAACCACTCTGGGAATTATCTTGATTACAGGGCTCACTCTGTGGGTTGCATCGACAGCTAAGACAGGCTCCCCTGAAGTTGTTCACGACAATGTCAACAGATCTTGTGATGAGGACCCTAACTTCTTGCTCAGCAGAGGGGAAGATGGAACAGAGGTTGCAGATGTTCAGATTCAGGTACACCCAGACTCTGACATTAGCAGATCAAAGAGATCCATGATAGTTAATTTCCTACAGTTTAACTTCACAGTTGGGGTGACTGCATCTGTTAAATTTGACCTTTGCTCTGTGATGTACTGTGGTGCGAGGCAGGAGTCATTTATTTGGGCAGTGAAGTATATTTGTGTGACTTATGGGCATGACATGAATTGCGGGGACTGGAATAATGTGTTGTGTAATTCAGGGCCTGCTGATTGGGGTTACAGACCAGAAAAAGCGAGAAGAGGGAAGTATCCGTTACAGGAACGCTTGTCAATCATACAAGATCATACTAAAAGCACCAGGGGCCTCATGTATCAACCGTGCATGCGCACAAAAACCTTGCGTACGTCACTATCCACGCAAAACCCCGTATGTATCAAAACTGAACTGAACGTGAATATGTGCGCATCCAAGTACATTTCCACGCCAGTCCCATGGCTGGCGTACGCACGTTTCGGTGGTTTTTGTGCCTTTGGCGACACTTACAGGTGATTCTGAAAAACTGAAGCCCCACAATCTGTGGTTGACTTTAAGAGCGGCTTGAAGACCTTTCTTTTCAACCGAGCATACTCTACCTCCTCATGATTCTACTTTTGATCTAGCTGATACTGTTGTTGATTTTAATTGTTTATTAATTGTTTTATTGACATTTAATTCTGTTGCACCTTGTAGCACTTTGAGATTTTCATTAATGAAAAGTGCGTTATAAATTGAATTCAATTATTATTATTATTATTATTATTATTATTAACTGTTCATGATGTGAAAATGATTAATATTCCCACCAAACACACGATTAACAAGTATTACATCCACATGACGCAGTTAAATAAAGGACGCGCAAAGTTGTGCAAAAAATAAATTTAACAGGAACGGATTCATTCAGCCTTACTGGAGGATATAATAAATAGTGTAACACGCAGAGCATTTATTTATAAACAGATATAATTTTCTGATCTAGGATATGGCTTATCAGCCGTTTTCAGAAATAATCATTTTTCAGTTTGGCACTGCTGCGCTCTGGAGCAACACAGGAGCCGTGCATCACGCGTGCACATGCAGAAGCAGCGATCAAACTGTTCCCGAGCTTTCCTGAGGGAGCTGGCAGGCCGATCAGGGCTGTCCAGTCCACACAAAGCCGATTCATGTCCAATGGAATTCATTCATTCATTCATTCAACCTTTATTTAGTCAGGTAAATCTTTTGAACCTCATGGGCTCATTTACGAAAGCGACCTGCTAAAACTAAAGAACAATGAACAGCAATGGTAGAATTTCCTCAAACAATAAACAAACAAACAATAAACAATAGAAAAACAAAAGAGAGAGAAAAAAAAAAATATATATATATAACATATACACACATACATATATATATATATACAGGTATTCCCCGATTTACGAGCGAGATCCGTCACAAGGGGGCGCTCGTAAACCGGAAATCTCGTAATTTGGAACGGCCGCCATTTCTCTCGTAAACCCGGAAGTCCGCTCGTAAATTTCGCCAGCGCACCTAAAAACACTCTATTTTCATCTAAAAACTACTTTTGAGTGCATAAAAATGATCGGAAACGTGTGTTTATATGCTTAACTTGCTAACTGTAGTGAAAAAACACATGAAAACTCAGTATTTTTTTCGTTTTTTCCAAAAATTCGCAACCCGGAAGTCCGTTCGTAAATTTCGCCAGCGCACCTAAAAACACTCTATTTTCATCTAAAAACTACTTTTGAGTGCATAAAAATGATCGGAAACGTGTGTTTATATGCTTAACTTGCTAACTGTAGTGAAAAAACACATGAAAACTCAGTATTTTTTTCGTTTTTTCCAAAAATTCAACCCGGAAGTCCGTTCGTAAATTTCGCCAGCGCACCTAAAAACACTCTATTTTCATCTAAAAACTACTTTTGAGTGCATAAAAATGATCGGAAACGTGTGTTTATATGCTTAACTTGCTAACTGTAGTGAAAAAACACATGAAAACTCAGTATTTTTTTCGTTTTTTCCAAAAATTCGCAGCTCGTAAGTCTGGAACCTCGCAGATCAGAGCGCTCGTAATTCGGGGACTACCTGTATATATATATATATATATATATATATATATATATATATATATATATATATATATATATATATATATATATATATATATATATATATATATATATATATATATATACATACATATATATTCCTCCTTTTAACAAAGTATCAAAAAACTAGCAAAACATTATAAGGTATATGTATAAAATCAAAGACAGGAACAAATCTGCATTGGTTTTTGCCAGGATTCCAACAGATTCTGAAAACCATTTAGAGAAGTCAAGGTCGAGAGCTTCAGATCTTTTTGTAAGATATTCCATGAAGCAGGAGCGGAGTAGGAGAAGGCCCTTTTTCCAAGTTCAGTCCTCACTGACGGAACACTGCAGGTAATCATGTCCTGAGAGCGCACGCTGTAGCTGCACTCACGCAAAGACATGTAGGAGGAGATGTATGAGGGCAGCAGACCAAGAAGTGATTTGAAGATGAAAATGTACCAGTGGAAGAGTCTGCGTGAAGTTAATGATGTCCAGTTAACCAGTGAATACAGGGTGCAGTGGTGGGTACGATAATCACAACCAGTTATGAATCTTAGTGTCTCATCTATATGATTCCAAAGGCTGAGTGGTCGCGCTTTGGAGCGCGCGCGCACGCCGGTGTTACACGGCAGCTGGAGGTGTTTCATAATCTGCGTTTATTGTAGATATCTCCAAAATGACACGTGAAAGTACACCATATATAACTTGTAGGAGAGTAAAAGCTTCACAGACAAACAGACTGCGCACAAGGCTGTGGCGCGCGCAGCGTTTGGAGACTCCAACATCACGTCATGTCATGAAAACTCTCCACTGAGACGCACAGACCCGTTTCTTCATATCATCTATTAAATAAACAAAGATCTATGTTCAACCAAACATCCAAGTTCCTCTGTGTTTACAGTAATTATGGTAATAAACTCGTGCGCAAAGTTAATATTTTCACTCAGAATGAATGGATGAGCCGTTGCGCACCAAAGCAGGGTGCGCGCACACACAAATACCGACACACAATCACTCGTTCTTTGCGTGATGAACACATTTTATTACTATTCTTACTTAGGATTTTTTCCTCACTCATATTATATTAAATTCATTATTTTCCTGAATCTAGAAATAATTTCTGATCGCGCAGGGATCAAACAAACATGTCCTTCACACATGCAGGAAGTAATTTGCATCTGTTTAACATATGTAAATGAAGGCGTGTCAGGGGAGGTGTCTCACGTGCGCTCAGTTCCACGTTGATTGTGATGTACAAAAGGAATGTGCGTGGATTCAGGTGTACGCACGGTTTGATACATCTGGATTTTTTTGTGCATACGCAGTTTTCTGGATTTGACCGTACGTCACGTTTCAGTAAGAAATCCACGCAAGTCTTTGTACATGAGGCCCCTGGTGTCTAGCACAAAATACATGTAATTCTTTGATTTTGACTTTAAAGAATCCTCAGAGGCAGGATAGTGACACTTATATACTGGGAGTTCATGTTTCTGGCAAAGATCCAACGAGTCCGTTCAGGATAAATGTGGTTCAGAGGGAGGAAAGTCAGATTGAATCAGATCAAGAGGTGTCTTATATGACAGATGTGACATATGAAGAAAAGTTGGCTCTGGAGACAGGTTTCACACAGCAAAATTACTGGATAGAGTATGTTGAAAATGCAGCAGAACAAGTGAAGTATAAGGATTGCGTTGTTTGTGCGAAGGCCAGGCCAGCGTTATTAATGATGACATCACCTCTTTCAAATGATTCATGTTTTCACTGCATGTTGGAACTACATATGAAGGAAAATCCCTCTGATAGTTGCAAAGGTTTGGAGAAATATTTTCCCATGGCCCCAAGAGATGCAATCCCACCTGTTTTCACTCCAGTGAGAAACTCTTACACTTGTCTGGTTAGGAAAATTCAGGGAGGTATATCTGTAGGTGATATTGATTCAAGTTGGTGTAAGTTGAATGTGGATGTTTCAGCTTGGACAAACATGACGAGATTATCTGTAGCACGTGCAGATGTTTACTGGTTTTGTGGTGGTAGAACTTTGAGAAGTACGTTGTCTCCAAGATGGTCAGGAATCTGTACACTCGTTTCTTTAATTTCTCCAATTAAGATGGTGAATTTAACAGGACAGGATTTGGAAACTTTCAGGAGTAGTACACATGTGATTGGTGAGTTTGAGAGGAGAAGGCGTGACTTTGATCTGTATGTAGATTCTCCAGCATATATTAACGCTATCGGAGTCCCGCAAGGAGTCCCGGATGAATACAAATTAGTTGATCCTATTGCAGCTGGTTTTGAGTCTATGATTCCAACTATTACTGTAAATAAAAACGTAGCCAGGATTAATTACATTCATTTTAATGTTCAGAGGCTGAATAATTTGACAAGAGATGCACTTGAGGGCGCACATCAGCAGCTAGCAGCGACATCACTGATGGCATATCAAACGAGATTAGCTGTGGACTTTCTTTTGGCTGAGAGAGGTGGTGTCTGTTCTATGTTTGGACAAGAGTGTTGTACTTTCATCCCAAATAACACAAGTCCAGATGGTTCATTTACAAGGGCTCTGGATGGTTTGAAATCACTGTCTGAGGAGCTAGCTGAAAGCTCTGGAGTTCAGAACCCTCTGAGTGAGTGGTTCATCTCTACTTTTGGAAGATGGAGAGCTGTTGTCGTCACAGCTGTGATTACAATATTCGCAGTTGTGGTTATGTTAATTTGTTGTGGATGCTGCTGCGTTCCTTGTGTGAGGCATTTTTGCTTAAAGTGCATCAGTAGGGCAGTGGATGATAGGTTTCCTAAGCTGCCTTCCTATCAGATGGCTGTACAGGCAGGAGAGGGCTTCCCCCTTACAGGTGTCTATGAGGAAGAAGATGAAGACGATGAAGATGAGATGGCCTGACTTGGCTAAAGCATAGTTCATATTCTTTGCTAAGGTTAATACATAACAGAAATATAGATTCCACACACTTGAGGCGTGATATTTGATAGGAGGGACAGTCCGCTTCATTTTATTGTTTTGTTTTTATTTTTATTTGTTTTATGGTTTCGTTTTTACATTTATTTTTGTTTTTTGTTTGTTTTTGTTTATTCTTTATTACTTTTCCTGTTTGTTTTGTTTATTTCTTATTACATTTATTTGTTGTTTTGTTTATTTTATTTTTATTCTTTGTTTTTGGTTGATTTCTTTGTTTTTGTTACATTTATTTCTTTAGATTTGTTAGTTTTGTATTGCGTTTCCAGCATATAAGCTTTGAAAGTTACCATATATTTTCTTACGTAGTTTTGTTACCAATTAGTATTGATGCTTATTTTTATATAAGGGATTTATATTCTGGGTGGGTAACTTAGATGTAATATTGCTATGGGTGGGAATGTTAGAGATTTCCATTGTGTATCCAGTTCTTAATTGCATACGCACATAGTACATATAGGGTTTTTGTTGACATGATGTTTGTCATGTCAAAAGGGGAATTGAAATATATGTATATCAGTATTACACCTGAAGCACACATATTATGTGTTATGATTTATGTTCACTTAATTCCACCATATAATGTGAAAATATATTCAAGATGGAACCTTTATTTACGGGTTTTATTTTCAATAGGGAAGAGTTTTTCAGTTACACGCCTGCACCATACAACAGACACAACACTGGATGATTGACATACAGAGCTGGTAGCTTGTTGGCTGAGAGACGGATCACTCACAGAGTAGGGGAAGTTCTAGGGCGGTTCCAAGGTGGTTCGGTTCCAGGATTGGTCCCACGAGGCGATGACGACATCCGGGGTTTTTATAACCGTGATCCACCTTCGAAGATGTGTGTGTGTTTGGACTGTGCTTGGAGTGAGGTCTGTTAAATTGCTGTAAGGTTTATTCTTATTATGTACAATAAACCTGCATAACTTGCACATTCGTTTCAGAGCCTTCCTTCAACTTTTGAACCGCAACAAGCTGTTGGAGTTATTTGAATTAAAATTCGATTTTTAATAGACATAAGTGTGTCGACCTAGCTTCTTTTTTTTCTACTAGTATTTAACACATATCTTATATCTCAGAAACCACAAAGCAGATATTTTTCAAACCAACACAGTGTAATCACTACATGTTTATGTGCATACTGTAAGCTGTTGGAGTTATTTGAATTAAAATTCGATTTTTTTATAGACATAAGTGTGTCGACCTAGCTTCTTTTTTTCTACTAGTATTTAACACATATCTTATATCTCAGAAACCACAAAGCAGATATTTTTCAAACCAACACAGTGTAATCACTACATGTTTATGTGCATACTGTAAGCTGTTGGAGTTATTTGAATTAAAATTCAATTTTTTATAGACATAAGTGTGTCGACCTGGCTTCTTTTTTTCTACTAGTATTTAACACATATCTTATATCTCAGAAACCACAAAGCAGATATTTTTCAAACCAACACAGTGTAATCACTACATGTTTATGTGCATACTGTAAGCTGTTGGAGTTATTTGAATTAAAATTCGATTTTTAATAGACATAAGTGTGTCGACCTAGCTTCTTTTTTTCTACTAGTATTTAACACATATCTTATATCTCAGAAACCACAAAGCAGATATTTTTCAAACTAACAAAGTGTAATCACAACATGTTTATGTACACACTGTAAGCTGTTGGAGTTATTTGAATTAAAATTCGATTTTTAATAGACATAAGTGTGTCGACCTAGCTTCTTTTTTTCTACTAGTATTTAACACATATCTTATATCTCAGAAACCACAAAGCAGATATTTTTCAAACCAACACAGTGTAATCACTACATGTTTATGTGCATATAGCCTGGCCCTCGCCTTCCTGCACAGCTCCGCTCAATTCTCATTTCCCTTCACTGCACAGTCTGGGACTTCTCTCATTAACAACCATTTCTCCGGTAGATTTTTGTTCGGACCAATCAGAGAACAGAAGGAACGGAGTTTTGGACCCTAACCCACGCCCCCACCTGTCCCAGCGCGCAGAGCCCTATAAAAGGGCTCTGCCAGCGCGCAGTCAGCGAGCACCGGCATGTTCTCATTCAAAGCGATGCAAAGCGATGCAGAACTGTTTTATATGTGACACAAATTTATTAATTTCCCCTTCTTAATCCCTTATCTGGAGTTTTCTTTTGTTTTTTGGGCCAAAAGTCAAGTGATCGCTCGCGCCCTCCTCCTTCTCTCCCTCCGCTGAAATGAACAAGGAAATGGCTGAGGTTGTCACGAGAATTAAACTCGGGTTTTACGTTGCTGACCGAGTCCCATCAGATGTTCTGGTCTTCTGGTGAGCTGGACCAGCGATCCATGGTTTTATTGTATTTTATTAAAACGTTTTATTAACATATAAACACAGAATTTCCAGCGCGGCAGCCGGCAGCAAGAGAAAACAGGAGGCGGAGCAGTTGTCAAGTTCACCAGAGCACGGGGAGCAGCCATATATGGCTCTGAGGGGAGGGAGCATAACGCTTTCCCTGTTCAAAATATCCAATGGTTTTGTTCCTCAGCAGAGCCCACGCCTCCAGCAAGAATCGTTTTAAAATGGAGAGGTCCCAGACCCTAGTCTGAAGCGAAGTGAAGGACAGGGTGTGGTTTTAACCAGGCTAATGTGCATACTGTAAGCTGTTGGAGTTATTTGAATTAAAATTCGATTTTTTACGATTTATTTTCGTAGCACAAGCACATGTGACAGGTTTGGAAGTAGTCAAAACAAATCTATTTAAATCCAGCAGATTTGACCACAGCGTGACATTATTAAGGACTTGTTCACCTGAGGAACCCTCGTGGTATAAAGCCAGCTATGAAATATATTTTTTAAGCTTTTATTTAGCTACATTAAAAGAAAGAACGCCGATCGATAGAAATAAAGCCGGCTCACGTGCGCACATGGCGAAACTACTTTTTTAAATCCTGCCGTTTTGACCACTACGTGAATTTATTAAGGAATAGTTCAGCTTAAGACACATCTTTGCTATAATTTTAAATACAAATAATTGTTTTTACCGTGTTAATCTTGTAAAGTCCTTCCGTGTTTGTTCCCTCGCAGCAGCCACTTCCTCAAACTCCGTGGCAGGAGGCTGGGCTGGAAGTCCACCTCCTCCCCACCGCTCACTCCCCCACGGCTCGCTCGCTTACAGCCGGCCTGGACCCTGCTCTGAAATCAGTCTGGAATGTTGGTGCGGTGCGGCGCACATGTGAGGTGGAAATGCTGTCCAACGCGCACTTGGCACGCAAATATGATGTCACAATCGACCCGCGCCACCAAGTGGAAAAGGGGCACAAGCAACGCCTCTCCCACTGGATCGTGGACGTCATCTGCCACGCCTATGCAGTAGGGCACCATCCCCTGCCAGTCAGCGTGAAGGCACACTCTACCAGGAGCGTTTCCGCTTCCTGGGCTGCCCTGAGAGGGGTCTCACTGGAAGCAATATGTGCTGCTGCATCATGGGCTTCTCCAAGCCCGTTCACCAGGTGCTACAGGGTTAACGTGGTCACCCCTCATCCCCTGGGCCAGGTTCTTCTGCAAGGGTCCCCTGGGCTTCCTCAGTGAGGTATGTGCTCAGGATCCCTTGTGACATTGTTGATATTAGTCATTCCGTGCTTTCAGCACCGCCCTCTGGCGGTCAGGAGGGATGAAATAGAACAAAAGTTACGAATGTAACTACGGTTCTATGAATCCCGGATGACCGCCAGAGCTTCTCTGTCACTCAGAATCCTTGCTTTATGCGAGAAGATTCTGTAGGACTGAATTAACGGATAACGCTAGGCTATGTAGCCTCTTGATTGCTTATCCGGTCACACCTGTGTGACATCAGTGATATAATTACTCGAACAGCACATGCGCAAAGGGAATTTTCCGTGCTTTCAGCACCACCCTCTGGCGTTCATCTTGGATTCATAGAAGCGTAGTTACATTCGTAACTTTCGTTTTATTCAGCAGCCTTGCTCCTGCATTCTGTACAGACTGAAGGCGAGCCAGGGAGGTTTTATTAAAAAAATAAAAACACTATTACCATAGTCTAAGTGGGAGGAAATAAAAGCATGAATAACAATCTCTAGCTCAGTCCGTGACTTCTTTAAATTATAAAAACAGTTCCGAACAAGAATTTTAAAATGCTTGTCAAAAGACAAAGAACTTTCAAAGATGACACTCAAATTTGTGATACTAGTTTTCATGACAGGAGCTAAAGACATGATATGTTGTTTAATTAAAGGAATTTTATTATCTGGGTAAATAATGAGTTCCAGTCTTATTTGCATTTAACTGCAGATAATTATTTTCCAGCCATGATTTGATTTCAGACAGACATTTGGTGAGTTCAGACAGTTTGTACATCTCAGAAGGTCGAAAAGAGCAATACAATTCAATGTCATCAGCATACAGATAAGACAAATTTTTATAGTGTTTTAGGATAACCCCCAGAGGATATACTTAAATACAATAAGAAAGAGGATTGGGCCCAAAACTGAACCTTGGGGTATCCCACAAGACAGTGGTACACTAACTGAATAAACCTGGTTCATAAAAACAGAAAAAGACCTTTCAGATTAGTAAGAGGTGAACCATCCTGATGTATGTAAGAGGTGAACCAGTTTAACACAGTGCCAGAGATGCGAAACAAGTCTCTCAGTCTGTTAATAAGAACAGTATGATCCACTGTGTCAAAGGCTTTTTTTAAGTCTAATAAAACTAGCACAGAATAGTGACCAGAGTCAGCTGCCATCAGCATGTCACTTGAAATTTTTGCTGTATCTGTAGAGTGCCATTTATGAAAACCAGATTTAAAGGTATCCATGATACTCTTCCTCCAAAAAGTGGTTCAGTTGTTCTGCTACAGCCTTCTCAAGGATTTTTGATAAAAATTGTAGCTTTCCCCACCCCCCACCATTTCCCCCCCCTGTTCGTCAATGTGGCACTCAGAATTATTGTCCGAGTGTCAAGGTGATGCCCAACAGATTTACTTTCACAAGCAGAGCATTATGGCTGGCCTTAATGCTCCACTTGATAAATAAATAAAACTTTATTAGAATTTGCTTTGGGTTTGTTTAAGATGTAATGGACACGGAGATGAAAAGACAAAGAAGAAAACAAAGGTAGAAAAGTGAGAGAAGAGTTGAAAAAGGAAAGAAGGAGATAGGAGTAGAGGAGAAAGAGCAGTATAAGGCGAACACAAATCAACATAATTGAAATCTGCCTCTAAAACTGCGGAAAGAAAAAAAGACAAAACCAAGAAACCACAACAGCAAACAACATATACAGTATAATTATACTTATAACACCATTAGAAAGTATTTTATATGGTACATGGTAATACAAGATGCATTTAGTGGCCATCACAACCCAACTGAGTGTGTATCTGATAAACACCTGAATCTAAACACCTGTGTGAGCATGCTTGTCATTATAAATAAAGATAGAATAAAATACAATATTTTTCCATAAAAATGTTCAATAGTAGATGTGGGGATCTACAGACCCGCCCCACAGGACACGATGGCAACACAGGGAGGACCGGAGCCACAGACACACAGTGGCCCCCAAGCCTGGAGCCCCAGAAGTCCCCCAACAGGGACAACTGCACCTCCCCAGAGAGAGGCAGAGGGAAGCCCCGGGTGACCCCCAGCAACCACAATACAGAAATCCCAAGAGGCTGCAGCGACAAGCCCACAGGCCCCGCTGGTAACCCACCCCTCCAGAGTAGATCCAGCCATGGACACCGAGCCTCAAGTCCCGAGGTCATTCATTCAACCTTTATTTAGTCAGGTAAATCTTTTGAACCTCATGGGCTCATTTACGAAAGCGACCTGCTAAAACTAAAGAACAATGAACAGCAGTGGTAGAATTTCCTTAAACAATAAACAAACAAACAATAAACAATAGAAAACAAAAGAGAGAAAAAAAACAAAAGAAAGTTTTTTTTTTTTTTTATTACAAAGTATCAAAAAACTAGCAAAACATTATAAGGTAGACGTATAAAATCAAAGACAGGAACAAATCTGCATTGGTTTTTGCCAGGATTCCAACAGATTCTGAAAACCATTTAGAGAAGTCAAGGTCGAGAGCTTCAGATCTTTTTGTAAGATATTCCATGAAGCAGGAGCGGAGTAGGAGAAGGCCCTTTTTCCAAGTTCAGTCCTCACTGACGGAACACTGCAGGTAATCATGTCCTGAGAGCGCACACTGTAGCTGCACTCACGCAAAGACATGTAGGAGGAGATGTATGAGGGCAGCAGACCAAGAAGTGATTTAAAGATGAAAATGTACCAGTGGAAGAGTCTGCGTGAGGTTAATGATGTCCAGTTAACCAGTGAATACAGGGTGCAGTGGTGGGTACGATAATCACAACCAGTTATGAATCTTAGTGCACCATGATAGACAACATCCAACATCCGCAGGGTGCTTGTAGGAGCATTCATGTAGAGAATGTCACCGTAATCAATGGAGGGAAGGAAAGTCACAGATACAAGGCGTTTCCTAACATTCAGTGATAGACATGATCTGTTTCTGAAAAAGAAACCCAGTTTAACTTTCAGTTTCTTCACTAGGTTTTCCACGTGGAGTTTAAAAGAGAGATGTGAATCGATCAGGATACCCAGATATTTATAGGAATCAACAAACTCAATAGGGACACCATTTGAAGATAAAATCAGAGGAGGATCTGCTGGAACCGCCTTCCTATTTGAAAAAAACATCCCTTTTGTTTTATCAGCATTTAGGACAAGTTTGAGACGGAACAAATCTGACTGGATGATGTCAAAAGCGGATTGCAGTAACTGGAAAGCCTTAGCAACTGTTTTAGCTCGGCAGTAAACAACTGTATCATCAGCATAGAAATGTAAGGATGCATCAGGGATGCAGTGACCTACATTAGCTATGTAGATTGTAAAGAGAGTGGGTCCTAAAACTGAGCCTTGTGGTACACCATTTTTAACTGTTAAATAGCTGGAAGAAGTACCGTTATGTTGAACACATTGCCTCCGATTGGAAAGATAGTTAGAAAACCAACCGATGGTGTGATCAGAGAAACCGATTTCTGAGAGCTTATGACACAGGATGTTATGATCCACAGTGTCAAAAGCTTTAGACAGGTCTAAGAAAAGTGCAGCACAATAGTCCTTAGCATCCAATGCTTCAACAACATCATTCAGAACCTTCAGAGAAGCAGTTGTTGTGCTGTGTTTTTTCCTGAAACCAGATTGATGAAGAGGTAAGATGTTAAATGAGTCCAGATAGTTTTTGATCTGAGAGTTTATCAGTTTTTCTAGAACCTTGGCTAAGATGCAGAGTTTAGAGATCGGTCGATAATTGTTCAATGAGGTGGGGTCACCTCCCTTCAGCAAAGGAAGAACAAAGGCTGTTTTCCAAGCATCCGGAATGGTGTTTTGGCTTATGGACAGATTAAAGATGTGGGTCACAGGGACTGTGATGATATGAGCAGCCAGCCTTAAGAAATAAGGTGGAAGTTCATCTGGACCTGCAGTCATACCACCTCCCAACAGAGGCCCGACAGAGCCAGGGCATGCAGGCCTCGGCAGGCAGCCACCAGGGCGGGCTGGCACACACCCCATCACCCAGCCCAGATGCAGATAGTAATCAATGCACCAGCAGCAGGGGGGCCCGCCACCGGAAGGGAGCGCGATGGGGGAAGTAGACCCATCTTAAATGGGGGCCCCATATTGATCCAAGAGAGGGGACCACCCAAAACCCAACCAGAGACATAAACAGGCCACACAGACAGCCCGACAGAGCCTCTGTCAGGTCTTCCATGAACCCCTGAACCACAAGGTCCTGAATGAGTGCTGGTGTGATAGAGTAGGCGGAGGAAGATGTTGCGATGGGGAGGAAGAACTGAGGTGGCAATGCCCTCCCAGGGGGCCAGCTCCCCCACTGACCCCAATAGACATCCCCCATTCTCTGAGATCTACCAGTGGACAGAGGCTCCAATCCATCCACCTAGGAGCAGGTGGCAGCCAGACCACCAGGACCCAGGCCACAGACCGGCCCATAGCCCCGAGGACTGACCAGAACCGGGGCCAGTGACCCAACCCCCCAGAAACTGTCCAGAACCCCCAACCCAATCCCCAGTCCAACATCCAGCCCTCCAACCAAAGAAGCCACCAAATTCCAACAACGACAATCCGCCATGAGTGCCCGAACAGCCACAGATAGTGCACCACGGCAACCGAGAGCACACCCCCACAAAGGAACCGACCAGTCCACCTACAGCAACAACAACAATGCGAGTACCCTATGCAAGGGAGGGCACAAACCCAACAGGCCCAGACACCCCAGGGCCAAAAGCGCAGAGCCACCTGAGCGAGAGCCCCCAATACACCCCCGCACACCCACAGCCCAGACCCCAACCAAGCACCAGACCATGGCCACAGCCATGCAGTAAGACACCCAGGCTGAGTCTACCCTTCCCATGGCCAACCTTCCCCCC
>JBBPBX010065642.1:9062-19897 GCA_038048925.1 Garcialebias charrua | reverse complement strand
TATTTTTTCACTCATTGAATGTTAATATGTGCGCCGCGGAACAAAATTTCCTGGGCGCGTTTCAGCACGGAGCTATTATCTCGCAGCACGCGCAGCATTAGCCGTTAGCTTCTCGCTGCGGTTTCCTGTTTGTTAACGTTATGGTTTTCTTGTTAAAAGACGAGCGCACAAAGCTGTGTGTGTGGACGTTTTTTCATGAAGACTGGATCTGCAGCAGCAACACGTCTAACGTGAACGCGCTGGAAACTACGTCATCAGAACGTGAACGAGCTGTTACAAAGTACGCTAACCACACAGCTGCATTTAAACAACTTCTACAAAGTGCGCTAACAACACAGCTGCATTTAAACAACTTCATCAGGTAATTTAGATGGGTCCAGATCAATAACACAAACTGTATGAGTTTTTAAAGCTCTGAATCTAAGTCTGAAAGTTTTTAATGCACAGTTGATCCTTGCTATGAGACATCCATCACGTCAACACTTAAGTCAAAAAGTTCAGCTCTTTATGAAAAAACTAAAACTGATGGTCAACAAGTCCTGGAGCTGATTTAAACCCTGCCCTGATGATGAGTGAGATATTCAACCGTTCAAGAGGTATTGTTATTTTATTATAATTATTATTTATAATTTATTATTATTTAAAATTATAATCTTATTAACTTATTTTTTTACCTCTGTGTTTTATTTCCAGTATTTCCAGTTACAGAGGTAGCTGCTCTCCTTCCACTTCAGGGAAATCCACCAGAGATCACCTGCTGCAGCTAAGAAGTGTGTGATGACTGAATTGAACTCTGGAACTGTTCCAGGACCAGTCCCACCAAGAAGAGGTTGTGAGTAATGAGGACAAATACAGCCACACTGGTGCTACTGGACAAAAACTTTATTAGTTAAGATTGTAAACAGTCTGTTGCTGCTTATTGTTCTGGTTCTGACTGTTATTGTATTCATTAAGATTTTTATTATTTTTAATATAATTTATTTATTGTAGAGTGCTGTTTATTTAAAATATCATCCAAATGGGTCACTTTTATTTATTACTACAATACAATACAAACATATTTTTGGCATATTTTCAAAATAAACATTTTGTAAGTCTTTATTTTGTCTTTTTTTTTTTGTACCGAAAATAAACCGAAAATAAACCGAACCGAGCCCTCCTTGTAATTGAACCGAACCGAAATGTGATTTTAGCGTACCGTTACACCCCTAATATATATATATATATATATATATATATATATAATT
The DNA here is from genome assembly GCA_038048925.1 of Garcialebias charrua. Taxonomy (NCBI): domain Eukaryota; kingdom Metazoa; phylum Chordata; class Actinopteri; order Cyprinodontiformes; family Rivulidae; genus Garcialebias; species Garcialebias charrua. The sequence continues at coordinate 18,650 of JBBPBX010065642.1, read as the reverse complement.
TTTGTCCATTATTTTGGACTGCACGTCCACATACCGTGGTGCAGCGGGTCCTCCAAAGTCAAAATGTGAAGTAGCAAGGGACTACTTTATTTCAACATGAAAAATGGTGACCCCCATTTTATCTCTTATCTCTACAGTCCTGTAACAGTCACAGAGAAGATGTACCGGTATTTCATCTTTGTCACTCTGTGGATATTTATTTGTTTTAATAAAACAGCTCCATTGAACTACTGTTCACATGGAGTCTGTTCAAAGAAATCAGCCAGTGTCTCGAAAATCTTCAGGATTTTTTTTCTTATAATTTGCTCTCTCTGAAAATTTAAGGTGATCTACATTGATTTGCAAATTTAAATTCAAAGAGGCCTCAATTTATGTTTTCATTCATTTATTTATTTCTATAGCTTTTGCATTAGTTCAGCTATTATTGAAATAGTATTTATTTTTTATATACATGTAAAGTAGTTTACAATATGAGACTTGTTGCCTCAGTCAGGGACTGAGATGGGTTCTGGCTGCCTTGGTCTGTTCAGAGTCAGAGACAGTTTACCTCTGATGCCTGCAGCATCTGATACCTATGATGCTGATCTCTGTGCGGCTCAATAATCTGATGAACTGATGATATTAGTTGCAACCGCTTACTCGCGGGATTAAACAACAACAAACAAATGGGGAATAAGGATGATGACGCACAGCAACTTTGTAGATAGTTTTAAAAATAAACCACAACAGCATCACTAAGGTGAGCTAATTCTAGTAAATGGCACGAGGGAGATGTCTGACACACATTGAATACCTCGTCCTGTGCCATTCTTAAACTGTCAGACTGATCAAGAAGGACTCAGCTTAACCTCAACCCTCACAGTAAATTGGTAAATTCAAACAAAGTTCTGTATAGATGATTAGACTGGCTTATTTCCAGTATTTTAGATAGTTAGTTTTCACATAGTTTTCAATGTATTTTTGGCATTCAGTATATTTTGGCATTATTTTTAGTGTCTGGTTCGTTTGGAAAGGTTGCAGTGTCTGTAACAATGTTTCCACTTGAATATTTTACAGAGTCAGAGTCAGAGAGAGAGTCTTTATTGTCATTTGCACCGCATGTGGTACATGTGATGAAAACGAGATTATGTACACGGGGTCCCAGTTACATCCAACAACAAATGCAAGAGAAAAACAGTAATAACATCTAGAATTAACTAAGAAAAACATCAACTAGTAATACACTAAGCCTAATATAGTGGGAATAAACAGCAGCACGAACATGAGTTTGTATGAGCAGATGGTCACAGATGAACACAGATGAACACAGCAACAAGAAAACAGATCAGCATCAGCACAATGTGATATTTTGCAGTGTTTATTTTTTATTTTATTTTTATTTATTCATGAGTCTAACAGCCTCAGGGTAGAAGCTGTTCCTCAGTCTAGTGGTTCTACACTTGATGCTCCTCAACCTCCGTCCTGAGGGGAGTGGGGCAAAGAGTGAGTGTGCTGGATGAGTGAGGTCTTTCATGATGCAGGTGGCTCTTTTCCTGCATCTGGAGGTGTAAATGTCTGTGATGGTGGGGAGACTGACTCCAACAGACTTCTGTGCAGCCTTCACCACTCTCTGTAGAGCTTTCCTCTCTTCAACTGTGCAGCCTCCATGCCACACGTTGATGCTGGAGCACAGGACGCTCTCCACTGCACACCTGTAGAACGAGGTGAGAACTGGGCTGCTCAGACCAGCACGTCTCAGCCGTCTGAGGAAGTAGAGTCTCTGATGACCTTTCTTGATCAGGCTGGTGGTGTTGTTGCTCCAGCTGAGGTTATCATTCATGTGTACACCCAAGTATTTGTAGCTGGAGACCACTTCCACTGCAGACCCACCTATTTTCAGTGGGGCGTGGGTGTGTTTGTTCCTTCTGAAGTCCACAATCATCTCCTTTGTCTTCTTCACATTCATGTGAAGATTATTCTCTTTGCACCAGCTCTCCAGGTGTTCCACCTCCTGTCTGTAGCTGGACTCATCATTGTTTGTGATGCATCCCACCACCGCTGTATCATCTGCAAACTTAACAATATGACAGCCTGGAAGTGTGGCTGTACAATCATATGTGAGCAGAGTGAACAGAAGGGGGCTCAGCACACATCCTTGAGGAGAGCCAATGCTAAGGGTTATGGTGGAGTTTCCTATTGTAAATCAGTTGTGGTCAATATATATTGGCCTAATTACAAAAAAATTAAAACTGCTCTTCAATAAAAAAGTGTCAATAAATTTCTACAAAGTAACGAAATATGTCATGTAAAATAACGATTGCATGAATAGTCAACAAAGTGACTGTACTGATTGAAAAAGATGATTGAAAAGTCCCGTCTCAGCTGCTGAAGCTTATAACTTCACAAGAGGACCTCACAAGAGTCTTGGTGGCCTCTTTCACTCGTCTCCTTCTTCTCACTCAGTTTGTGAGGACAGCCTGCTCTTGGTAGATTTACACATGTCCTATATTCCCTCCTGGAATGTTTAGGTTCTTGAAATGCTGACTTGTACTTTCCCATAATCTTATCTCAGAGCTGAATTAGGGCAGTCATAAAAGGGGGTGGGTATTCATGCAGTCACTTGTTTTACATTACATATTCTTATTTAATGTCCATACTTTGTAGAGATTTGATTTCACTTTGTCATTGAAAAGTGTTTGTAAAAAAACAAAAAAAACATTTATTAAGACCTTGACTGATTTCTATTGGGTAATGAAAGGTTAATATCCAGGGGGGTGAATATATTTTGTAGACACTGTGTTTATTACCTGGTAATTGGTATAGTTGATGTTTTTTAAATTATTTAGACATGTTACGTTTTGTCTTGAACTCACAGCAGCTCTTCTGTCGTCTTCAGGTCGAGTGAAGAGGTCTTTTGACGTTGGGTTAGCTGGTTTTCTGCTCACCACTCTGGGCTCCTGGTATATCCATATTATATTTTTGCAATAAAGTCAAATTGTGTTTACTATTTTTTTCTACCCTTCTTTATCCTCTTTCCTCTCCATTGTTTTCTCTCCACTTTTGTTGTAACAAAAACGTGTCTGTTTTCAGGTTTTACTGCAGGATGAACAACGCTAAGCTCCGTGTGCAGCAGAAGTTAATACAGGAAGGCATCAAGAACAAGATTATATATGAAGGAACTGTTCAAAGCCCTATAAACAAACCCAGAGCAGAAACTCCTTCAGACTCCACATGATGTCCTGTAATGAAACTCCACTCTCATTAGCAAACATGTTTAATGGGACAAGAAAGGACAGGGTCAGCTGACAACCGGTAGTTTTTCTGTATTGTTGCCGAACAACCTGGATTTTAATTGGATTCTTGTTTGCCTAAAGCAGTAATTCAATAAAAAATACTTAAGATGAATGAAGTTGAACAGTTTGAAGAAAATAATATATATAAATCTGAAAAGTGGTATGTTCACATGTTTTCAGCCAACTCACTTTAAAGAACCTAACATTACCATCAGAAGCCACATACAGTAATTTGAGGGCAGCACGGTGGCACAACTGGTAGAGCTGCTGCCTCTCAGCGAGCAGGTCCCCGGTTCAAATCCCGGTCCGGGGGCCTTTCTGGGTGGAGTTTGCATGTTCTCTCCGTGCATGCGTGGGTTTTCTCCGGGTGCTCCGGTTTCCTCCCGCAGTCCAAAAACATGCATGTTAGGCGGATTGGTAACTCTAAATTGACCCTAGGTGTGAGTGAGACAGGTCCCTCTTGTAAATGAGTCCCCGTGGCTCAATGAGGCTAGCCTGTATAAATAAAGGTTGAATGAAAAATGTTATTTATTTATAAAATTTGTTCATTTTTAAAATACAATACGAAACAATCCCATAAACGATAACATACAAAATGTAAAAAAAATTAAAGGTAGCAGAAAGAAGAAAAAATCTTATTATATCTGCCCCTTTTTTCAAACGATTAGTTCAATCAAAAAAAAATCTTCTGTAACAGTACAAAATGAATAACTCTTTCTAATTTTTCTAACTCTGATACAATACACATTACGCTACTTCATATATTTTTTTTTGACAATTCCGTTTTGATCATTTTCTTAAATGTACACATTGACTTGGCATTTTTAACTTCATTCTCCACTCCACTCTCCATTCTCCACTCTCTTCATCAAGCATCTCATCTCCCAAAGTAGTTTGAGAAGGCCTGTCAATTAATGTTGAGTCAACATTCAAATCAACCACAATTCGAAAGTACCCATCTGTACCTGAATGTAAAAATGTACCCCCACTATAGCTATATACAGTATTAAGTCTATCACCCCTTATAATCACCTGTGTCCGGCTTCATTCCTGCCAGGTTTTAACCCATTACTGTACTAGGAAAGTCCAGTTAGTCTCAACACCCAGAGGTACACTCCAAAAACCTTTTAGTCTCAAAAGAAAATTGTAATTGTCTTCTCCCACAATCAAATCAGTTTTTAGATTAAGTAACAAGAATGGGCAGCTCTATTTTCAAAAGACTGCGTTTCATCCACAATAGTATTTGTTCAAATTTATTGTTCAAAAACCCCACACAGCTTTAGCTACAATCACATCATAATTGAATAGGATTATTTGTAATGTCAAACAGTGTTTTATAATCATTTTCAGTGCCTGGAAAACTACAAGAACTCTATCAATAACCATTAAGTAAAACGCATAGCTTAATAAAATCATTAAGTTCACAGTTTCAAAGTATTTGATTAGCTAAAAATATTTTGTAAATACTCTTTAATATGAAATAATGAAAATCAGAAAATAGAAACCCCTATATTGTGCTGCCAACATTAATTTGATGTTAATAAAACTGTCAGTCAGATCAGTATGAATCTGAAAGAACCCTCTGCCCTGATAAATGACAACACACTCATGTAAGGCATGATGTTTCTGCAGGGAGTAGAACCGGTGACCTTTTCCCTCTGGCAAACCACTCCATTCCCCCGTATCAGGGGAATTCCCCCATCTGGTAGGCCGGAAGATGTCCGTCCTCCATCCTTCAAAACCCCTGTCAGTGGACTCAACACCTCTCAGCGACTCGTCCGTATCTGCGTTATCAAGGAAAAAGAACAAACATCCTTCTCCCACCATATCACAAAACTCCATCAGTTGTCCATATAAATGTCAGTAGTCTTATTATGAGTTACTGAAAATTATCATTCATTATGGGTAAGTTAATGGTTCATTTTGCAGGTTCATACTCATCCAATACCTCACTGGGAAAGTTGATCACAAACTCACACAGGTGAGCCCTCGTCCAGAGGCCCTGCTCCAGTGAGTGTTCATCCGTCTTTGAAACTTCTCCAAGTTAGAAAACCTGAAACAGGTGATAGGGACACAACAGCACAACACCCTGCCCAGTTTGCAGCCAGACATTCTCCTAATCATCATCATATCCCTGTCAAGTTATTCTGAATTGATCCATCACAATCATGTGGCGTTTTAACACTTAATTTCCTCCTTTCACCATGCACCAAATTTCACAAGTCATTAGTTAAGTAGCATGTTGCATCATTATACTGTAAAATACTACATCTCAAATCATGTCAGTAGTTGTTCAAATTCATCATTATATATTTTATGTTAGTATCGGTTAAAGAATAGTTAAAAAGTAAAAAATAAATCTATCACAACTATGATCAGAATAAAATTGTAAATGGAAAGTAAAATATCTCACAAAGTCTTTGCTCATTTTATTCTATACAATATTCAAGTTCAATTCATTATCCCAAAACTTTTTAAGTTTTGCCTATCTACATTATAGAGGAATCAACGTTTATTATTTAAAATCATGAATTGTGTCATTCCCAATTTTCACTATTTACTTTGCATTAAATGATCTAATTAAACTCAATATTACTCTGCATTGTTTTAATTTAACACTAAGACTCCATCCCAAACCTGTAGGGCAGTAGCTGTAGGATGATTCCTGCTCTCATCACGACTCATCCAAGACATTTTGTTAAATGTTGCTGCATTCAGTTAAATCCCATAGTTAATGTCGGCTTGTATTGCCTGTTAAAATTGCCCATAATTAAGGTGTATCCATTTATCTATCAGTTACTCAAGGGTGAAAATGAACCAGGAAATATCTATCACTCTGCGTGTGTGTTTATGTGTTTGAACATGATTTCTATCTAACCAGGCAAGAATACCACTGAGTTCACATCCGCCCTTAACAAAGCAGGCCTGAACTTTGTTAAGGAGGCTCTGCGCCTCAAAACCTAACATACATGTGTTTGAACTGTGGGAGGAATAAAATGATTAATAGCTTTATTACCTTAAAATTAAAACCCAAAATGTACAGTTTCATTACCAACCCTCGTTAGAATCAGTGTCGCTTAAGCTAAAAAAAAAAAAAGTTATTTATTCAACTTCGATAAATAATTTAACTGTTTGAATCAAAAAAGGCGTTCAATACGGGATCAACTGGACTTTATTTGTTGCAGAAAACGTTTCGACTTCTGTCCAGAAGTCTTTTTCAATTCTGTTTAACTGTTAACTGTTTGAATATTATTGTCTAATCTTCCCTCCCCTGAGTCCAGATGAGAGCTGTCATCACCCCCAGCAGACCCTTCATTTTCATTTTACAAAAAACACCTAATCATTTTCACCTGAACCCACATCCAAAAAGAAGATTAATTGAATACTGTAGACCTGATCATTACGCATGTATGTCAATAAGAAAACAGAGAAAGCTGAAGAAAAAACATTATAAAATCAGAAACACAACTAAGCCACTTTTGTAACGTGAAGGTGGAACAGTTATCAGTCTTAAACTAGTGCCAGGATGTATCTGGACATCCTGCAATTTACAGTATCTATTCTACTGAAATAATAAAACGATTATTAGTATTTACACAGACAAAAATGTGCCATGGAAGGTTTTTTATGCCCCCATGAGCCAAGCTAATAATGCAAGGTTAAATCATGACAGCCTGCAAACACTTGTTCCACAGATAAAAAGCACAAATATTACTGTCATCCCTGTTTTTAGTGGAGACCACAAGGTTAATAATAAAATAATCATATGTCTAATACTTATTAGATAAGTCAGTCTTATTTATCGTATCACATTATATTATAACATTCATATATATTATCAAGTTTTTGTTTACTAGGTTGTTGAAATAACAATCACAGTAAAACAGATCATTTCTCATCCCCATAAATCAGTCATTTAAAAATGTTTTCTCTAATTTGGAATTTCCTAAATCTTAAATAATTCTTCTGTCCCTCAGGGACCCCCATAAAAATTATGGGCAGCACGGTGGCACAACTGGTAGAGCTGCTGCCTCTCAGCGAGAAGGTTGCCGGTTCAAATCCCGGTCCGGGGCCTTTCTGGGTGGAGTTTGCATGTTCTCCCCGTGCATGCGTGGGTTTCCTCCGGGTACTCCGGTTTCCTCCCACAGACCAAAAAACATGCTTGTTAGGCTGATTGGTGACTCTAAATTGACCCTAGGTGTGAGTGTGAGAGTGGATGGTTGTTTGGTGTGAGTGAGACAGGTCCCTCTTGTAAATGAGTCCCCGTGACTCAACGAGGCTAGCCTGTATAAATAAAGGTTGAATGAATGAATGAAAAAAAAAATTGTTTTATATTTATATTAGTTAAGTCCAATTTTATATTTTTCCATCTACACTTTAAATGTATTACCGTCTGTTTTATAATTTTAATACTTTTGTTAACTAAATTATTTAAAGTGTTCTCCTCCAAGGACACTTAACTTGTATATAAACTTGTATATAAAAATATGTCATTCTAGCAGTTTCTCATCTATAAATTTGAAACTATATACTGTATAAATATATCTACCACATCATCTCCACAAATACTATTACCGGTACACTACCGGTAGTTTGTTTTTTTAGATTTTAATGTAAATATTTATTGTTTTAGTCCACTGCTGTTTGTCCTTGCTGCGTGTTTGCTGCTCCAGGCGGTGACAGAAATCCTGTTTTGGTGTGGGAAATGTGTGTGCGTGCGTGCGTGCGTGTTTTTCTTTCCTGTTTTATATTTATATGTATTGCACTTTTATTCTGAATTGAGCTTTGACTGCCTTTTTAAACTGTAAATATTCTAAATTTAGGATTTTAGCCTTTTTAAACTGTAAATATTTTAAATTTAGGATTTTATTTATTTAATTAAACAATTGTGCAATTTAACTGGCGTCAGTGTGTAAACTTGTCCTAAACCTCCTCTGCAAACGGGCCTGCGTGCTTTTAAAGGTAACTTTTTAGGTACAACCATTTTAACCAATTTTATTTATTTAAAATAGTATTTTTAAACCTTTTAAACTTCAGTACTCAATTTTAACCACACCCGACCCGGCTACACCTGTAATTACTGTCAGCTTGCTGAGTCAGGAGTGCACACTATATTTGATATACCCTCTTGTGGCAAACTGTTGTCACTACATGCTTACTGAACATCGAGAATTAAAGCTTGATGAGCAATTGCACTATTAAAACAGAAAATCTTCCAAGAAAATGCTATAATCTTCCACTGAATCAAAACAAATCAACAAAAAAGGGGGGGAGGCTTATTCTGTCACAATAACTCGTCGGCCGATGTACTTCGCTGCTCTTACCCCAAAGACAGCCAACAAGCTAGGTTCTAGAGGAACGGCAGGAAAACCTTGATCCGTAAACCCCTTGACCTTTATGATGGCCACATGGGAGGCGACCGGCACCCTCAACTTCATATGGTCATGGCAGAGCCCAGGAGGAGCGCAGATACAGCTGGGAAGCAGGGCCAGACCGGGTCCCGGTGTCTGATGTGCTGGGCGGCAAACCTTCCCACCAAAAGGGTTGACGTGACTGGAGCCGCCTGCTCGGGCACTTCCAGGTTGCAGGCTCTTGCCAACATCCCAATTATCTCCGGGAGCGCTTGAAGCAGAGTGGTGGCCAACTCCTGGGCGTTCGGAGGGGTGGGGGCGTTTGTCGACAGCAGTACCGACTTCAAACCTCCTGAAAGGCAGGATGGAGCACGGCTGCTAGCTGTTTAAGCCTCGGACAGGGACATGTCCACTAGCTCAGAGTTCAGGGAGCTCAAAAATTCCTCCAGCGAACAGGCCCCCTCAGTGTAAACTCATCCTCCACAGAGGAAAGGGGTTCAAACTAGCGCTGCTTTTCCTTGGCCGAAAAAATTTTGCAGGCTGGGCAAGAAAAAAGTGGTTTGATGGTTTGGCAAGCAGCTCTCACAGATGACATGCAGGTCCGTCGACAAAAATGTAGCCAGTCTGGCACTCTAGTCACAGACGAATGACTTGATTTTTCTGTGAAAGTCTTTTTTTTTTTTTTTTTTAGAATTAGTGTTCTTTGTGTTGGCTGAATAAAAACAGGAATCGATCTCCAGTCCAGATGAGATTTATAACTGACCGGGTGGGGCTCACACAGTAGGTGGTCGTGGACTAGAAGTTTAGTGTTTGGCATGCTATGTGCAAGGTAAACCCAATAAGCAACAGCTTTTAAAGGGCATAGCTTACATGAAGTAGAATTATAGGTTCACAAAGAATAGGTTTATTTGAATTAGTACAATTTGCCCTCCTATTAGTTTAATCTTTTTCCCTGATGTGCTCTT
>JBBPBX010065641.1:0-19897 GCA_038048925.1 Garcialebias charrua | reverse complement strand
GAAATAATTGTTTTTACCGTGTTTTCTTGGAAAGTCCTTTGCTTCTGTGGCCGCCGCCATTTTGAACAGGGCAAATGGCGAACTACTTTTTTTAATCCAGCAGATTTGACCATTTCGTGAAACGGTTAAGCTCAGAAGAACCTTGTGCTATAAAGTCAGCCAGTGGTGGGCCTCCGACCGCTAGGTAGCGCTATTGCGCTATTCCGCTTGTAGCGTAGCTAAATAATCTGTTAGCTTTACAGCGGATTGACTAAGTTTTATAATTCATAAGCGGATTTATGCTATTTTTATTTAAAATGCAGTACCGCTAATAACTAATTATCTATCAGTAAAAACGAAATAACGTATTTACGAGCAGCGCCGGATGTGGTCCGTCACAAAAAAGCGTCCCCCTCAGTCTCTTGGTGTGTGCTCTCTCTATAGCAGTTAGCAGCCAGTGTGTTACTCTGGAGCCTTATTGCTTGTTTTCGAAGAGTCAGACGAAGACTTTTTAACATGGAGGGTGAACTTATGGATGTTTCTCAGGGCCTACGCGACGCGTCTGGATTTAAAAATAGAATTTCGCCACATTAGCACTCTTCAAAATGGCGTCCGCGACGGCCAAAGAAGCCAGGATTTTACAACAAAACACGGTAAAACAATTATTTCTTTGCTGAGAAAAAATATATTTCATAGCTGACGTTATAGCACAAGTTTTTCTGAGCTTGAGAGTTTCACGAAATGGTCAAATCTGCTGGATTTAAAAAAGTAGTTCACCATTAGGACTATTCAAAATGGCGTCCTTAGGGCAGCAAACTTACATACTCAGGGAATCACAAGGAACTCAGGAGACAGAGGCAACAGGAGACAATGCCAGGACAATGATGAACACAGAGATACAGACTTATTTTTGATTTGATTTGATGTTCATTCATTCATTTTAAAAGAACAATACAAAACAGTTTCATCAGATACAAGGATGAATAGACTTTTAGCTGAATGGATGGATGGATAGACAGTTAGCTGGATGGCTGGATGGATGGATGGATGGATAGACAGTTAGCTGGATGGCTGGATGGATGATCTTTAACAAGTTCTAAAATCATTAAAATTTAACCTCAGCTTGTGCCTCTGACCCAACAGAACCTCCTTCAGCAGCAGAATCCTCTGTGGTTCTCTGACTTCATCAGTCTGCAGGACTTCATCAGTCTCTCTCCTGGTTCTGGAGGAGTTCTGACCCACTCTTCTTTCCATTGTTGCTTCAGTTCTTTGAGGTTTCTGCTCAGCTCTCTGAAGGTTTCAGGTTCAGGTTCTGGACTCTGACTGGGCCGTTGATTTGATTTGATTTGATGTTTATTCATTCATTTTAAAAGAACAATACAAAACAGTTTCATCAGATAGAAGAATACAAGTAGGATAAAATGAAAGGAGCAGAAAGAAGATGAAATCTTATTATATCTGCCCCTTATTTATTTCACAGTTTGTTCAACCAATGATAACCTTCAAACTACATCACAAAATGAATAACTCTACTAATTTTTCTAACTGTAATACACAAACACACTAAGCTACATCATATATAGTTTTTGAGCAAGTCCTTTTCGACCTTTTTCTTAAATGTATACATTGGGCAGCACGGTGGCACAACTGGTAGAGCTGCTGCCTCTCAGCGAGAAGGTTGCCGGTTCAAATCCCGGTCCGGGGCCTTTCTGGGTGGAGTTTGCATGTTCTCCCCGTGCATGCGTGGGTTTCCTCCGGGTACTCCGGTTTCCTCCCACAGACCAAAAAACATGCTTGTTAGGCTGATTGGTGACTCTAAATTGACCCTAGGTGTGAGTGTGAGAGTGGATGGTTGTTTGGTGTGAGTGAGACAGGTCCCTCTTGTAAATGAGTCCCCGTGACTCAACGAGGCTAGCCTGTATAAATAAAGGTTGAATGAATGAATTGATTTTGCATTTTTAACATCACTCTCCAGAACATTCCACAATCCAACTCCCTGAATTGAGGTAGACCGTCCCTTTAAGCTGGTTCTGAATTGTGGTTTGATGAATATCTGTCCCTTTAAGATTGTAATAACTTTGTCTAAATTTCTTTGGATATTTAAAGGTAATGTGTTATTATGAGCCCTATACATAACTGATAAAATACTATATTCTACCAATTCCTGGAATTTCAATAAATTTAGCTGAAGAAACAAGGTGTTTGATGGGTGACTGAAATGTTTTCTGGTGATTACTCTTACAGCTCTCTTTTGTAAAATAAAAACAGGCTTTGTAATTGTTTTGCACGCTTTTCCCCAAACCTCAATACAATAGATTAAATGTGGAACAATGATTGTGTTATACAACATATACAGAGCTTTATCAATTAAAAAATCCCTGACTTTATATACAGGTACATGAACACACAGCATGACAATCACAAACACCTGGACAACAAAATGGAGGAGATAAGCAAGACAATTAACAGAGAGACCAGGGAGTGTAGGGATGGGGACCCATCACCTGAGAGCAACATGCTTACAACTGTTATCTTGAAGTTCTAGGGTGTAGAGAGCCACAGAAACGGTTATGGTAGGCCGGATTTGGCCCACGGGCCTTGAGTTTGACACATGCGATCTAGTGGTACTAAAAGTAACAAAAGAAGAAAAAAAACAGCCAAATATGTCAGCAGTTTAGCTAACAGACTTTGGAATGGGTACATTTTGTCCTTGTGAAACCTGTTGAAGAGAACCAAACTAAATACTCTGAAACTCAAACAACTTACTGTATAACAGTTCATGCACCGCTAGTTGGCAGTGTAGTGCAAATATTGCATAACTTGCTGCTACCAATTGTTGAATTTAATTAGCGGATTAGAATTAGCTTCCCCTAATTTTCATAAGACATTAGTGCTTTTGAAATTGCGGACCTAAATAAATTAATTAGTGCTTTAGAAATAGCGGAACTAATTTTTGGATTAGCGTTGCCCACCACTAGTCAGCTAAGAAATATATTTTTTCTCAGCAAAGAAATAATTGTTTTTACCGTGTTTTCTTGGAAAGTCCTTAGCTTCTGTGGCCGCCGCCATTTTGAAGAGGAAATGGCGAACTACTTTTTTAAATCCAGACGCGTCGCGTAGGCCGCTGAGAAACATCCATAAGTTCACCCTCCATGTTAAAAACTCTGTCTGACTCTTCGAAAACAAGCAATAAGGCTGCAGAGTAACACACTGGTTGCTAACTGCTATAGAGAGAGCACTCTCTCTAGCCAAGAGACTGAGGGGGACGCTTTTTTGTCACGGACCACATCCGGCGCTGACAGGATATGGTCTGTTAGCAGTCGTCCGGTTGATTTAAGAGCCCGTAAATAAGTTTTTTCGTTTTTACTGATAGATAATTAGTTATTAGCGGTACTGCATTTTAAATAAAAATAGCACAAATCCGCTTATGAATTATAAAAGCTAGTCAATCCGCTATAACGCTGACAAATTGTTTAGGTCCGCTATAAGTGGATTAGTGCTTTAGCGAATTAGCGCTAGGGCTGGGCCATATCATATTGTTACCGGTTTTACTGGGCAAAAAAGCTTGCCCGGGCAAAAAACTTATATCATGATATGCTAATTTCATGACGTAATACGTCGGGGCGCCCCGCCCCCTTCACTTCCGAGCGCTTCAAAAGACCAAACCGAGCTGCACACCTCCCTCCACCTGTCTGTGTACTGGTGTAACGCTAGAACAAACAACGTGTTTCAGCTGTCTCTCCGCTGTCTCTCACTGCACAGATACAGAGAGCTTGTTCCCCCCTTCCCCCGCCCCACGCTGCAAAGCGTGTGTGCGGGCTGCTCTCTCGCTCGCTCCAAAACTGTTGCGCGCGGTTCAGCTGTTTCACACAGAGGCAGGTGATCAGAGAATCAGATAGATCAGTTTAAAAAAATGAAACAGAAAAATGAATAATTCCTGCAGGAACAGAGGAAGCTGAAACACCAGAAGCTTCAGGGTCAGCTGATCAACTTGTTACAAGTTATTTTTATACTTGGAGACAGAATACTTTACTTAATAAAGTAATTTCAGTAAAATTACCCCTTGTTGTTTTTTAAAAATTTATATAATGCTGCAAAGCAACATGTTAAGTTAATTTTGTCAAATAAATAAATTTGATTTTTTTTTTTTGGTTATATCACGAAATTTATCGTTATCGTGATAATGCTCTGAAATATCACAATATAATTTTTGAGCCATATCGCCCACCCCTATTTAGCGCTCCCTAGCGGTATGGCGCCCACCTTTGGACCCGTGTTATATGTGACCTGCAATGCAACACCGCCCTCTCCTGTCACAATCTACGGTGGTCAGAGAAATGAAAATCAACAGGAAGTTGATTCAGTGAGTAGAACATTTTATAAAATTATAAACTGTTTTACCTTTTTGACTAGACTGGGCCTGCTCCATAACATCCGTCCGCACAGAGGAATCCGTTTTGTCGTGTCTAACTAGCCCGCGCTAGGTGCGGATCATGTGACATGTGACGTAATGACGTCAGTGCGACGTGATGACGTCACTACGAGTACTCGAGAGGGACAAAAAGACATCGGTAGAAGTTATAGGGCACGATCTGTCGATTACTCGGGTACTATGTTAAAGCCCTAGACCCGTTTGCCTCGACGGGTACTGCCGCCACTACCTAGGAGAGGTCGCCAGCCTCATCTTCTGCGTCTTGTTCTGCTTCGTCGTCAGAAATCTCGCCTGAGGCCGTCAGAGAAATCTCATCAGACAGTAGCATGTCGCGTACGTCGTATTTGAGACCTGTTTTGTTGAGCTCCTTTCGTGACTGGTTCGCCATGTCCACTTGGTCGCTCCATGACATCACCACCACGTCTTCCATGTCGTCCGACTCGAGCTCTGCCGTGGGCCTCAGCGCCTCGGTCAGTAGCGGGTCTTTCGCTGCGCTCGAGTTACCCAGCGTCTTTGCTGGGAACTCGACTCGCTTTTCTAGCGTCGGGTGGCGGAGTCGGCTGCAGTGCGGGCACGACTCCGGGTTTGTCAGCGCAGCCTTCGTGTGCAGCATCCCGAGACACATCGGGCAAGCGTCGTGGGTGTCCGATTCCGAGATGAAAAACCCGCAGGCACTTGGACACGGACGTGACCCTGGGTTTCCCGGTCTTTTGTTGTCCTTGTTGGAAGCCTTAGCTTTCTTCTTGCTCTTCTCCGGAGCCATGGCGGTCACCGTGAGAGGAGAGAAAAAAGGGCGAAAACTTGTCAGCGGTGCTGAACAAGTTGAAGTCCGTCGTCGTTGACTTGTTAGCAACGCTAAACAAGTGAGGCATCGTCCTTCTTCGTGTACTCGTTAGCGGCGCTAACCGAGTAAAAATTAAGTCCTTCGTCGTGTACTCGCTAGCAGCGCTAGCCGAGTGAGAAGTCCTTCATCGTTGTCCTCGTGCTGTTCGTAGAGCCCCCATTAGCCGTTGCTATATGTGAGGTGTCAGTCAGTTAGCTCCTTTGCTAAACAGACCCGAAACAGCGAAAAATTCCACAATAGCCTTGGTGCTAAACGTGAAGAAGCGCTCAGTTAGCCGAGCTAAACAGAGCTCCGCGGATAAATCCCTCGTAGTGGCACCCAGGGTAGGGAGCAGGCTCACCTCCAGATGGGCTGTTCTCTGGCCAGTACAAGGTCCGCGATGTTCAAGGTGAAGCGAGGTGAAGTGCAAATAGAATGAGGAAATGAGGTGTGCTGCATGTTTTATAGTAAGGGGGCGGAACCTCCCTTACACATGCAACAACCTCATTAGCCTTGACAGGCGTGATTGAAAGTGTCTTCACAGGTAAACCGCGCGGGGGCGCTATTCCTATACATATCTGTTGCACCGTAGTGACCCGACTGAAAGGGAATTATAAGTTTTCTGCCGTGACAGATGGAGCGAGAGAAAAGTGTTTGTAGTGTCACTGCCAAGACAAGCATTGCCAGAGCTTTGAATTTTCTACATGGGGGTCTCATCACTGAGTGAGCCTAGTGGACAAAGTTAGGTCATCTAACCACCTGTCTTGCTGTCTTCATTGCCGGCAGCCCCAAATGACTGCGAACGACACCCTCCTTCCAAATAGGTGCTGCCACAACCAAAGCAAAAAAATAACCTCCCCCCGTCAATTTGTTTGAGAAACCTTTATCTAGTGTGCTGCTCCTCACCTGATTGAACACACCTGTCCTCGATCAGTTCCCTTGCCTCTACTGATGAGTCCTGCCCAAGCACATCACATTATACTTGGTCATTTATTTGAGGACAATGATCCAATATTACATATTTGTGATGGTAAAAATATGTGAACCTCTGCTTTCAGTACCAGGTGTGACACCCCACCCCCAACCCCCATGAAGCAATAACTTCAACCAAAAGTCTCTGGTAACTGCTGATCAGTCCTGCTCACCTTGGAGGAGTTTTAGTCCATTCCTCTGTACAGAGCAGCTTCAACTCTGGATATTGGTGGTTTCCTCACATATGCTGCTTCAAGTCATTCCACAACATCTGGATTGGATTAAGGTCAGGACTTGGTCATTCCAAAACATGAACTTAATTGTTCTTGAACATTCTTTGGAAGAACATCTTGTGTGTTGAGGGTCATTGTTGCTGCATGACCCACCTTCTCTTCAGATTCAGTTCATGGACAGATGTTCTGACATTTTCCTTCAGAATTCTCTGATATCATTCAGAATTAATTGTTCCATCAATGATGGCAAGAAGTCCTGGCCCAGATGCAGCAGAACAGGCCCAAACCATGATACCACCACCACCATGTTTCACAGATGGCATAAGGTTCTGCAGGAATGCAGAGTTTTCATTTCTCCAAACATTAAACTTCTCATTTAAACCAAAAAGTTCTACTTTGGTCTCATCGTCCACAAAACATTCTTCAACAGTCTTCTGGTTTGTCCACGTGATCTTTAACAAACTGCAGACGAGCAGCAATGATCTTTCTGGAAAGCAGTTGTTGCTCCTTCAACCCTGCCATGAACCATTGTTGTTCAGTGTCTCCTGATGGTGGACTCATGAACATCAACATCAGTCAATGTGAGAGAGACCTTCAGTTGTTATGGCCCAGGCAGAGCTCTGCGTACGAACTGTACGCTGCTCTACGCGCGTGTTCTGTGCGCACGCGTTCACAGGCACAGCTCTGCGTTCGTTCTCGCGTTAAATGCTCGCGTTTTCGCTCCAAATTCTTGTCGTAATTTGAGCAGCTGCGCGCAGAGCGTTTACCTACGGGACAAACTGAGGTCGCTGATTGGTCATTTGCTGACACGCCTACTCAGTTGATTGACAGGTCGGGTGGGGAAAAAAGAAAAAGGTACGAGCTGTCAGGCTGCAGCCGCTGCGATGTTCTAAAACTTTATATGTTAATAAAAAGTTATAAAAAAAATAAAAATAGGGAGCGCTGTTCCTACCCATCAGGAAATGTTTAGAACCTCCCGCAGCCACGTAGAACTCTAGTTTATTTCGCTCGTGACAAATTCATTCATTTCTCATCATTTCAGTCATGGAGCAACGGAGGAGGAAGCGATGCGATCACGTGACTTTTGGCAAAAAAACAAAAGAAAAGCCCAGATCAGGGATGAAGAAGGGGAATTTAATACATTTGTGTCTCGTACAAAACAGTCCGGTGCCGGGCAGTTTATTGTGAGACAACGCGCTTCGCGTACGCTGTCATAAAATTTGAGCTTTGCGCGTTCGTGCCCTGCGGGGGTACGCTTGTGCCTCTGCGTACGTACGGCGTACAGCGGCGTACTGCCTTACGCAGAGCTCTGCCGGGGCCTTCAGAAGTTACCCTGGGCTCCTTTGTGACCTCACTGACTATTCCACTCCTTGTTCTTGGAGTGATCTTTGTTGGTCCACCAGTCCTGGGGAGGGTAACAATGGTCTTGATGTTCCTCCATTTGTCCACAATCTGTGTGACTGTGGATTGGTGGAGTCCAAACTTTTTACAGATGTTTTGTAACCTTCTCCAGCCTGATGAGCATCAACAACTCTTTATCTGAGCTCCTCAGAAACCTCCTTTGTTCCTCCATGATCCACTTCCACCAACATATTGTGAAGATCAGACTCTGATAGATCCTGGTCTTTAAATCAAACAGGGTGTCCACTCACACCTGATCATCATCCATTCATTGAAAACACTGACTCTAATTTCACCTTCAAATTAACTGATAATCCCAGAGGTTCACATACTTTACCATCACAAATATGTAATACTGGATCATTGTCCTCATAATATGTTATACCCCCATTGAAAGGCTCAAGATAGCGTAACAAAACTTGACACATATACACCTCGTCACTAGATGGAGTGTTGTTTTCATCACCTCAGCTCCAAGGTCACAAGTGAAGGTCAAAGTTAAAACCAGGTGTTTGCTTGGACAGACCATAACTAATGATCTGTTCAAGATAATTAATGTAACTTGATGTATCTAATCACTAGACAGTGTTGTGTCATCTTTTCATCTCCCCAGCTTAAGGTCACAAATCAAGGTCAGTGCAAGGTCTTGGCTTGTCATGGCCATTTCTATAGATTTCTGTATAATAGTTTTGTGGTCAGGCCTATAATGGACTGTACGCAGTACTCTCGATCAGAAAAGTGAATATACTCCACAAGTTTCTAAGACTTTGGGTTGATACTAAAATACATTGAAACAGAAATTGTAGCGCAAATACATTGAAACAGAAATTGTAGCACAACATTTTGTACTAGTTTTTTTCTTTGTCCTCCATCTGTGAAGTGAAGTCAGTTTCAAGAAGCAGAACCGTCTGGTATTCAGATAAAGCAAAATGAAGACTACAGTAGATTAACTTGTAACTTACCTGTATAGCACTTTGAGATTTTTATTAATGAAAAGTGCATTATAAATGGAATTCATTATTATTATTATTATAAATAAAGCTGAAATACAAAGATGTAAAGTTACATTTTATAAAGTAAATACGTTTAATTTAGTTTAATATCTGCCTTTGGATTGACATGGATTGGACTAAGTTAATGACATTTTTAGATGTACGGTAATCTAATGACAGTACATTTAAATTTTTTTAATCTAAAATTGGGAATCATATGAACAAAACATTGTTTTTTAAACTGTTTATTCTGACCTGCACGAAAAAAATATGACTGTAAAATGTTCAATACAATTCCACCAAATAATAAAGTTCTGTTTTGCAAAGAAAACAGTGGTTATACTTTTTTATTTCATATATTTCAAAGTTTTGGTTTAAAACAAATTAAAAACAAAAATACTTGATTGGCTTGGAGAAGTTGTCAGAGTTTAAAATAAAACAAACATTTCAGACGTTCTCAAAGAGTTGTTATTAAGGTTCAGTCTGCAGTTCTTGGTAGAACGCAGCACTTAGGAAAATTTTTATCTGGGAAAGCATTCTGGTCCCTCCCCACTCAGAGAGCCATATATGGCTCAGCTGTCGGTGAAATTCAGTTCTGCTTCCGAATGCTCCGCCTCCACTACATTTCCTGTCAGCAGCTGCGAAGTTCTGTGATTATATGTTAATAAAACATTCTAAAAAATAAAATAAAAACAGGGAGCACTGGTCCAGCACATCAGAACACCATGAAATCTGCTGAGCCACGCGCAGCCACGTTGGACATGAGTTAAATTCGCTCGTGACAAATTCATTCATTTCCTGAATGTTTCTGTCATGACTCAGCGGAGGATGAAGCGATCACTTGACTTTTGGCAAAAAAACAAAAGAAAAGTCCAGATCAGGGATGAAGAAGGGGAATTTAATACATTTGTGTCACATACAAAACAGTTTTGCATCGCTTTGCAATTATTTCAACGAGAACCTGCGCGGCCGCTGCGGGCTGGGACCGGGGGGGTGGGTTAGGAGTGTGAGAAGCTCTGTTTTTATTGGCTGGTTAAAAACTCTGTTTTTATTGGCTGGTTAAAAACTCTGTTTTTATTGGCTGGTTAAAAACTCTGTTTTTATTGGCTGGTTAAAAACTCTGTTTTTATTGGCTGGTTAAAAACTCTGTTTTTATTGGCTGGTTAAAAACTCTGTTTTTATTGGCTGGTTAAAAACTCTGTTTTTATTGGCTGGTTAAAAACTCTGTTTTTATTGGCTGGTTAAAAACTCTGTTTTTATTGGCTGGTTAAAAACTCTGTTTTTATTGGCTGGTTAAAAACTCTGTTTTTATTGGCTGGTTAAAAACTCTGTTTTTATTGGCTGGTTAAAAACTCTGTTTTTATTGGCTGGTTAAAAACTCTGTTTTTATTGGCTGGTTAAAAACTCTGTTTTTATTGGCTGGTTAAAAACTCTGTTTTTATTGGCTGGTTAAAAACTCTGTTTTTATTGGCTGGTTAAAAACTCTGTTTTTATTGGCTGGTTAAAAACTCTGTTTTTATTGGCTGGTTAAAAACTCTGTTTTTATTGGCTGGTTAACGGCGGGTCACTGTGGCTTTTTAGAAATTCTTATTTACCACCTGGAGAAGCAAGGGGACTATAGTTTTTTTCAGAGATTACTTTGTCTAACATCAGTCTGTCAGGAGATAGTGACAGAGTGAAGAAATATGTTAAAAATATATTCTTAGACAACTTACAGACTGCACTACAGAAACTGCAGACTGTAGCTTTAAAGTAAAAAGTCTTCACCTCTGGATGTTTTGAGCTTTCATTGTTATGAATCAGTCAAGATCTAAATAAACTGGTTATTGCAAAATAAATCATTTTAATGTCGTTATAGTATAAAATCATCCACCCCTTTAAAGTGACCATCCTAATTCAAATCAGAGAAAATATTGTTGAAATGTACAAGTCCAGGGATGAACAGGTGGCTCAGGTGTCCGGTAAGGATGTCCCTGGATGTCTCTAAGGTTTCCTGGACATGTCCAACTGAGCAGAAACTCCAGGTAAACCATCGTAGATACGATGTCTCTCAGGGAATGTCTTGGGGTCCTCTCAGAAGAGATGGCTGTGGAATGAGATGTCTGGGCCTCCCTTAGATTTTTCATTCATTCATTCAACCTTTATTTATACAGGCTAGCCTCGTTGAGCCACGGGGACTCATTTACAAGAGGGACCTGTCTCACTCACACCCAGGGTCAATTTAGATTTCCCAATCAACCTAACTGCATGTTTTTGGATTGTGGGAGGAAACCGGAGCACCCAGATCTTATGGTTTTTGATATTAGTTGTCCAGGCTGGTCCACACAGGTCATCAGGTCTGTTATACAGTAGTAGACTACAGTGCAAAACTTTCCAGTCTTTTTCAGATGCATGATATTTTGACATTTTTTGTGTTGAAGGGGACCTAAATATTGACATTTTGGTTTATTATCAGTGTTCATCTTGCTGTAATAAAAGAAATATTCTGTTGAGTTTTTTTTTTTCTACTGAACTTTGAAGTCATTCTTAAGCTGTTGATTTATTTATGACTGAGAGGAACTCATCAAAAGAAGACTAAGTTTAAGCATCTAGTTTTTTTTTTACTACAAGACCAGCTGGTTCATGCAAGAGTGGAAATTCCTTTGCAGTATGTCCTTTGGGAGGAACTCTTTAGGCATATTCAGCCTTTTATTCAGGCTGTTATCAGAGTGACACGGTTTTATTGTCTCGTAACATCATCTGCCTCATGTGGTCTGAGCCACGATGAGTATCATTACAAGTGTGTCATCAGGAACACAAACATGTTTTTATTCAAGTGCACTCCCCTCTGCCTGGCTTTCAAGAAATTACAGTACAGGGGTTTTTGACATTGGATGAGTCAACATCTGATGGAGATCAAATTCTAAGCATCTTTTCTTTTAGTCTTTTTTTCCAAACTGCTGATTGTAATATGAGAAGTCAGCAGTTGATCAGGGTTTATTCTAGAAAAAAAATTTTTTTTTCTGAAATTGTGGATAAATAGTGCAGTGCATGTGTCATGTTGGAAGGTGAACATTCGATCCTGTCTGAGGTCCTGAGGAACACGTTTTCATTGAAGATAGTTTAGTATTTGGCTCGATTCAAATTTCCCTCAACCGTAACAGCTTCCCAGTCTCTGCTGCTGAACCCCGCAGCATGATACTGCCACCACCATGCTTCACTGTGATGTAGGCTTTAGGCAGAAGATGAGCCGTGCCTGGTATATTTCAGATGTATTGTTTAGAATCGCGGCCAAAAGTTTCACTTTTGGTTTTATCAGACATAGAGCAAAGCACTTAAAAGCTGCTCTGAGGAGAGGGTGTGAACAGCTGTTGGAAGACTTTTGGTTATATGAAGCTTCTTCCATTTGAGAATCCTGGAGCTCCTGGAAACCATCAGTGCAACAGAAAGTGTCTTTGCGATCTTCCCCAAAGGTATCTGTGCCTAACAACAATCCCGTCTCTGAGCTCTGTACGCAGTTCCTTTGACCTCTTGGCTTGGTTCTGATCGTCAGACATTAGGGTGGTGTGTGCCTTTTTAAATGAGGTCCAGGTTATTAACTTCACCGCATGGATCCGATCAAAAAACCTCTCAGCAGTGATGGAGGAAAATAGGAAGAACTTGAGCTGAACTCTAGTAAAAGTCTGAATATTATACACAAATGTGAACCGTTATTTTTTGTAGTCACACAATTAACCCATAGAAAACTGTATGGGGAAAATCAGCCATGCATTTACATAATTTTATGAGTTTATTTTTCATTTGTAGAATTTGTTCTGACAATGTGAAACTCTGGATGTCGCTGCCGAGTTCCACCTCTCAAGTCGTGTAGTCTACACGATACGTGGGCATACTGAGTATACCCACTAGAAAAAGCAAGATTTTCAGTACACCCACTAGAAAAACCTTAAGATTTTCAGTACACCCACTAGAAAAAGCTTAAGATTTTCAGTATACCCCCTAGAAAAAACTTAAGATTTTCAGTATACCAACTAGAAAAACCTTAAGATTTTCAGTACACCCACTAGAAAAAACTTAAGATTTTCAGTATACCAACTAGAAAAAACTTAAGATTTTCAGTATACCAACTAGAAAAAACTTAAGATTTTCAGTATACCAACTAGAAAAAGCTTAAGATTTTCAGTATACCCTCTAGAAAATACTTAAGATTTTCAGTATACCAACTAGAAAAAAATTAAGATTTTCAGTAGGCTACATCCTCTAGAAAAAGCTTAAAGACTGTGTAAAGTGAAATTAAATTTGTGTTTTTAGTTTGTCACATGGCATAAATATGTGTTATTAATCACCCATATAAATCTGACTGATTAAAAACATTGTTTACCTTATAAAATTAAGTCTCAAAAATCATGAAAAAACATGATTTTGCCTTGCCCTGGAACGCTGGGGGCGTGTCAGTGCGTGGGCGTGGTTTCAGCGCAGCTGCGCTGACTGTGTGGAGGTGGAGAGGCAGACAGCAGAGATCCAGTAAACCTGCTCTGTTTTTATTTGAGTTCTGTCTGTAACAGCAGCTACTTTTTCCAAGAGTTACGCTGTTTTTGTAAATAGTTTTCTTGTGTGTTTTTAATCTGGAATGAATAAAAAAATAAATAAAAAAAATAGTTGTACCATGCGGGATTTGAACCCGTGGGGTTTGGGACGGAAGGCAAGCGCCTTATCCATTGACCTATCCAAGCATTACAGATACTCAGTACAAAACCACATAAGTAAGTAAGTAAGTAATGTTTATTTCTAGAGCGCTTATCACAGACATAAAATCACAAAGCGCTGTACAACAAAATCAATGGCAAAAGTATACACAGAATATATAGTAAAGTATACACGTGATATAAAAACATGTTATACGGGTGCCCTGACCATTACGACATCCAGGGAAGATGCACGAATGAGGCATAATTGATTAGCTAGCTAACAATGAACAAAATATCTATGCTATTGCTATCTGATGCTATCTGCGATTCGCGAGTGAACGGCTCCACCGAGGCGAATTTATACGGCTGGAGCTGCAGGGGGTGGGGCTATACTAATGAGGACCGCGTGACGAAACGCGGTCACGTTTAAAACACGCCTAAAAAATCCTGAAACAGAAAAATGTTTATACACAGTTTGCTCTATAACTCCAAAATTAATTGAGCTACAATTTTGAGACTTTTTACTCATTTACAAGATTACCATTATGACATTTATAATGCTTATTGAAGAAAATGTTGAAATTCACTTTACACGGTCTTTAAGATTTTCAGTATACCCTCTAGAAAAAAACGTAAGATTTCAGTATACCAACTAGAAAAAGCTTAAGATTTTCAGTATACCCTTTAGAAAAAACTTAAGATTTTCAGTATACCAACTAGAAAAAAACTTAAAATTTTCAGTATACCAACTATAAAAGCTTAAGATTTTCAGTATACCAACTAGAAAAAGCTCATGATTTTAAGTATACCCTCTAGAAAAAGCTCATGATTTTCAGTATACCCTCTAGAAAAAGCTTAAGAATTTTAGTATACCCTCTAGATAGAAAAAGCTTAAGAATTTTACCCTCTAGAAAAAGCTTAAGGATTTCAGTAAACCTTCTAGAAAAAGCTTAAGAATTTCAGTATACCCATGGGTATACATGTAGTATACATACAGTACATATAAAGTTCATGCTCAATAATCTAGGTACCAATTCTTACACTTTTTCTAGTGCACTAGAAAAAGTGTAAGAATTGGTACCTGGATTATTGAGCATGAACTTTCTTGTCTTGAACCACTTTGGCTGTGGCTGCCTGCCTGGGAGGAGTCGATGAGGGACAGGACGGCCTCCAGAAACCATCGTGGCTCCAGAAAACTGGTTGGTCCACTTAAGGTGTTTACTGCTTGGTGTGGAAACAGTTTGCTGGAACTCCGACTGATGATGATGCCCTCTGGATGGAGGGTGAAATGTTTCCATGAAAAATAAACTGTCCAGATGCCCCGACTGAGAATTATTGGACCACTTGAAAAAGAATTTCTGTATACCTTCTTAAAAGTGCCCAGCGATATGTAACCTATCATTGGACACATGTCATTGATACGTTAAACAACACTTAAACGCATCTTTAACAATCTGTATTTTTCATTAATTCAACCTTTATTTATACAGGTTAATCCCACTGAACCTCGGGGATTCATTTACAAGAGAGACCTGATTCTAACAAAGAGTGATGACAACAGTGGACAACAAAGACAATAATAGGAAATCATAAAGGATGCATACAAATGCAGCACTTGTTTATTACATTCACTTATCCAGCAAATTATTGTATAATTCTGTACTTACTACTTAATACTTGAACATGTTTGCTTTGATACAGTTTTATAAATTTTACAACATGCTTTTAATACAAAGCCAACTATTGTACAAAGTTTGTTGTTTACTCAAATATACGGTAAGCATCAGAGTAATTTGGAAATGTTCAATATTCTTAAAAATCTACATAAATTTACAATTACATTGGTGTACTTTGGTTTTTAAGCACAGTACAGTATACCCACTAGAAAAAAAAGTAGACTACATTGCCTCCTCTCATCTTGTCCGACAAAATTGTTTTAGTTTGGATGTAAAGAGCAAAAGTGTCTACTATGACTAGACAGTATCTTTTGTTTTGAGTTGGTGTTAGTTCAATGAAATCAATCATGATGTGTTGGAATGGTGCTGTGATTGTTTTGTGAGCTCCAGAACCTGTGGGTTTAATGGCTTTAGCAACATTATGTGTAGCACAGATTAAACATGCCTCACAGTGTTGTTTGGCTGTCTGATGAAAGTTAATCGTAAACCAATTTTCATTGATTTGCTTTACCATCCCTCCTTTTGACACGTGGTCCAATCCATGTGTCAATGTTGCAAAAGAAGGGAAAAAGTGTCGTGGAAGGCATGGATTACCATTTGGACCTACCCACACATCATTTTGAAAAATGCATCCGTGTTTCTTCCAGTTTGCCTTTTCACTGCCTGGTGCAAACTTTTGCATGTCTGAAACAGAGAATGAAACATCATCATCTTTGTTTAAAGGCAAAGACAAAAGCATATTAGTTGGGTTAGGCAACATTGACGCTTGTTTAGCTGCTGTGTCAGCGAGTGAGTTACCTATGGAGACAGGATCAGTGTTTGATGTGTGTGCTGCACATTTGATGACTGCAATTCTGAGAGGGAGAGTGATTGCAGTAAGAAGTTCGTCTACAAGTTTGTGATGAAGGATTGGTTGGCCATCAGACTTGAGGAAGTTTCTGTGTTTCCACAAAGCTCCAAAGTCATGAACAACTCCAAAAGCATACCTGCTGTCTGTGTAAATGTTAACAGTTTTACCTTCAGAAAGTGTGCATGCACGAGTGAGAGCCACCAGCTCGCAGGCTTGTGCTGAGCATGATGGTAAAGAAGATGATTCAACTGTGTGTGTGAGAGTAACAACAGCATATCCACTGCGAATCTGACCAGTGTCAGGGTCACGGGAAGAAGATCCATCAACAAAAAGTTCCCAATCAGGGTCAATCAAAGGATTTTGTTCTAAGTCAGGTCGTGGTGTGCATATGACTTCAAGTTCCGCCATACAGTCATGTGGTTCACCATCATCCTCGTTTGGCAAAAGAGTTGCAGGATTCAAGACATTACATCGTTGGATGGTGATGTTGGGCATGTCCAACAGTGTGGTGTGATAACGTAACCAACGTGCGGTTGAAAGATGAGCAGTTTTTTGCTCATTAAGAATTTGAGTAACTGCGTGGGGGACAAGAAGAGTCAGATCAGAATACCCCACAATGTCTCTGCTCGCCAGTGCAGCTTTTTCTGCTGCGGCTACAGCGCGCAAGCAGAGAGGCAAACCAGCGGCGACTGGATCTAATTTAGCTGAAAAATAGGCGACTGGTTTCAATCTGTCCCCATGCTTTTGTAATAACACTGACGTCATGTGGCCCTTCCTCTCATCCACAGCCTGTGTGAACGGGCGTGTAGGATCTGGAATACCAAGAGTGGGAGCCTTTTGCAACTGTTGCTTGAGTGTTTCAAAGGCCTGCAGTGCCTCAGTTGTCCATGTGACATGTGAGCTCATTTGTAAGTGTTTGTCATGACATACCTGTCTTAAAGGAGCCTCAATCTCAGCGTAGTTTGGGATGAAATGCCTACAATAACCGCAAAGACCTAAAAAAGACATGAGTTGTTTTTTTGTTACCGGTAATGGCAGTTTCACGATCGCCTCAACACGCGAGTCAGCAATTTTTCTTCCTTCTCTGGAGATCCTGTGTCCAAGAAAAGTGACAGTGGTTTGTACAAACTGCAATTTTGACAATGATGCTTTGTGACCTTGTTCTGCCAGAAATGTCAGCAGTCTGATCGTGTTTTCTTTACAAGACTGTTCAGATGGTGCAGCCAGCAGCAAATCATCCACGTACTGTAATAAAGCACAATCATGAGGCAGAGAGAAACCCATCAAACTATCATTCAGTGCTTGATGAAAAATAGTGGGAGATTCACAGAAACCTTGCGGAAGCCTCGTAAAAGTGTGAGCCTTACCCAGGAATTGGAAAGCAAACCAGAACTGGCTGTTGGGATGAACTGGAACGCTAAAAAACGCATTTGCTAAGTCTATCACACTGAAATATGTGGAGCCTGCAGGGATCTGAGAAAGGATGACATAAGGGTTAG
The DNA here is from genome assembly GCA_038048925.1 of Garcialebias charrua. Taxonomy (NCBI): domain Eukaryota; kingdom Metazoa; phylum Chordata; class Actinopteri; order Cyprinodontiformes; family Rivulidae; genus Garcialebias; species Garcialebias charrua. The sequence goes on along the minus strand of JBBPBX010065641.1, from coordinate 2,373 downwards.
GTACAATAGGTGCTCTTGCTTGGACTGAGGCATTAACTGCTCTTAAGTCTTGAACAAATCTCCATTCATCTGGAGGAGTAGGTCTGATCTTTTTGACTGGAAAAATTGGGGTTCTCACTGGTGACTCAGGGCAGGCGATGATCACGCCTGCTTCTAGCAAGGAGCGGAAAACTGGAGTGATACCTTTTTCTGCTTCAGGCTTCAGTGGGTATTGGGCTATTTTAGGTCTATAAGAAGACTTTGGTGTTATTTCAATTGGTTTTTGGCCCTTAATTAACCCGACATCATATTTAGTTGTGGCCCAGAGATGGGCGGGGACGTCTGCCAATTCAGGGTCGTCCAGAGACATCATGGACGTAACTAGTCATGCATTGTTATCAATCACTTCCTTTGTTGGTCGTGCTGTCAGCATGAGGCAAACATCTTGCCTAAACATGTTGAGAGACGGGGAGAAGGAACAATCATCACGTGGTTCCCAGTCATGTGTGGTGTGTGCTCTAAGTGCTAGAGGACCTAGGGAACGCCATTGGGAGTCAGGTGGCTTTGCTAGTGAGATGTGAGGAAATGAGTCAGGTACTGTGAAGTAACTTGTCTGAGGTGTTGTTTTGTTGTTCAAATCTATCAGCACAAAACATGAGTCTTGTGTCCAACAGATAGATGTGGTGACAAGTTGTGTTGTCTGTGTTTGCAGAAATGAGTCCCCTAATGGGTCAGCTGGATCTGAAACGACATGAGCAGTGCAGTGTAGATGTGGTTCAGTCATGAAACAGACACTAGGTGGCAGCCTTTCTCTGGCCATTGAGAGCAGAGTGTCTCTGATGTGGATCAATTAACAACCACTGAAAAATGAACAATAATTCAGGTGTGAGAGAGACCAGAGCATCAGACTCTAATTGTTTAGACACAGTCAAACCATCAGGTGCACAGTTTATTGCCAATCTAAATTTCAGAATCAAATCTCTTGCTAATAAATTTATTGGGCAAGAGTCAGAAAGCAAAAACTGATGTTCATGTGTTTCATGATCAAAAGGATCGATGATCTTGAGCGGAACTGTGACCGCTTCAGGAACTGTCCGGCCAGATGCACCTGTGGAATGGACAATTTTGTTAGAAAGTGGAGCATTTGGAAGACATTTACGCATGATTAATGACTGTGTTGCTCCTGAATCTACAAGAAATTGTAATGAAATGTTTTCAACCACTGCAGTCATCATTGGTAGTTTCAGATAAGCAGCTTGAGTGTATTTGAAGTAAGTAGGAATAACTTCTCCTGTGTATGTATGTGTGTGTGTGTCATTTGTTTCAGAAACAGGTGTGTGTGTGCTGGTACTTGCGGTCTGAAATCCCTGGCTCCCACCATCTTTGGCTAGTCAGGTTGAGTAACCCCTCTGGCTTTGTCCACCCCTGTGTCCAGCTTCGTTTCTGCCTTGGGGCGGGCCTTGATGTTGGTTTTGTCTGGAGTTGAAGTCTTGGTTGCCGTTGGGCCCTTGGTTTGGATAGGGCCTGAACTGACCTCTGCCTCGGTTGCCATATCTGTTGCGACCTTGGTTTCGGCCTCTTTGTCCTTGTCGGTGTGGACAGCTGCGGACCCAGTGTTCCAGGCTTCCACAGTTGTAGCATGGTCTGGGTGGAGCAAAATCAGTTTTTTGAATTGCTGGAGGGTGATTTGCAGCTTGAGCCTGGTTCAGGGTCAGCTGAGTGGCTGCTTGGAGCAGAGTCAGTTGAGCGTCATCATGCTGCTTTTGTTTTTTCTTCTGAGTGGTGGTGACCTCTGTCACATGCAGGTCCCATGCGTGCTCAGCATGATTCAGGAGATCAGTCAGGCGTGGTCTCTTCTTCCAGCCTATGTAGGTGGTCTTGATTGATTTCTTTATTGATGGGAGAAAACCACTCATGACCGCCTGGCAGAAGATGGCTTCAAATGGTGAGGGGGCTGTGTCGTGTCTCCAGTTCCCGTCAGGCTCAAGGATGCCTGAGTGGGTTTTGAAGATGGGCAGGAGACGGTTCACGTAGTCTTGTGGAGTTTCATCAGGTTTCTGGGTTGTGCTCGCAATGTCTGCATAACAAGGAACAGCTGGGAACACCTTAACCAGGCTTTCCCCAATTTCTGTTACATTTTTCATATACTCCTTGTTGCTGTCTTCGTTGATGTTTGGACTGACGAGTTGAAAACCATCTTCCCTTTCAAAAAGTTCAGAGTCAATTTGGGAGACAAACCCAAGGCCATATATTGCTGATAAAATGACCTTTATCTCATGGAGAGTTGGTCTTATCACTCTGACTAACGTGAGCAATGCCAGAGCTATCATTTTTCCACCCTGGGCTCTGTCAGGCAGGTGCTGTTTGGCCATATCAATCAGCGCGGCGTGTGGC
>JBBPBX010065640.1:0-19897 GCA_038048925.1 Garcialebias charrua | reverse complement strand
TCTATGTTTCTACCCTTTATGCCTTTAATATCAGCACTTTGCCTTATTGCTGCTGCTAAAGGTTCAATAAAAATAGCAAATAATGCTGGTGAAAGTGGGCAACCTTGCCTGGTTCCCCTCTGTAAACAGAAGCTTGAAGATAATTGATTATTTGTCCTGACGCACGCTGTTGGTGAACTATATAATATTTTTAACCAATTAATGAAGTAATTCCCAAATCCAAATTTATTTAAGGTAGCAAATAAGAAATTCCAATTAACTCTATCAAATGCTTTTTCTGCATCTAATGAAAAAATAGCTGTTTCAATATTTTTCAAATATGAATACTCTATTATATTATATAATCTGCGTGTATTTGAGTTTGAGTGTCTTCCTTTTATGAATCCGGTTTGGTCTGGATGTATAATAACAGGAGTTATCTTCTCTAGTCTTTTAGATAAGACTTTACAAATTATTTTAACATCAACATTAATAAGAGAGATTGGACGATAACTGGTAGGTAATACTGGGTCTTTGCCTGGTTTTAATAAGAGACTAATGTTGGCTGAATTCATATGTGTTGGTAGTCTACCATTTTCTTCGGACTCAAATAGCACTCTATAAAATATCGGTTCCAGTATATCCCAGAACTTTTTATAGAATTCTACTGGATATCCATCAGGACCTGGAGATTTCTTATTAGGCATGCTTTTAATTGCATCATGGAGCTCATCCGATGTTAATGGTGAGTCTAGTTTTGATGATTGACTAATATCTAGTTTAGGAAGTGTTACTTTCTCCAAGAATTCATTAATATCCTTATTAGATGGATTTATTTGTGGAGTGTAAAGAGTTTTATAGAAATCTTTAAAAATATTGTTTACTTTTCCCTCATCATGAATTATATTTCCATCTTTATCTTTAATACCATAAATAGATGTTTTTTCTTTGTTTAATTTGAGTTGATTAGCTAAAAAGCTACCTGATTTATTACCGTACTCAAAATTATCTAATCTAAGTCTTTGTATCAAGAATTTATTTTTCTTATCAATATATTCATTTAGTTCTAATTTTAATTTGCGTAGCTTTTGCTGTGTTTCCTCTCCTTGTAGACCTTCTAATAGTTTAATGGATTTCTCTAATTCCTCAATACGTTTATTTTCTTTTTTCTTTTTATTTGTTGAATAGGATATTATTTTACCTCTCATGACTGTTTTCCCAGCCTCCCAAAGTGTACATGCTGAAGTTCCTGGCAAGTCATTAAACTCTAAATACGATGCCCATTCTTTTTTAAAATATTGCAAAAATTCTTCTTCTTGAAGTAGTGATGTATTTAATCTCCAACTTGTATTTTTTGTTGTTATTCTTTTATAATCTATATTTACAGTAACTGGTGCATGATCGCTGATAGCAATAGGGTGTATCTCAGTGTCTGAAATGTTTGCCATCAATGAATTGCTTACTATAAAATAATCTAAACGAGAATATGAGTGATGCACATGTGAAAAGAAAGAATATTCTTTGCTATCAGGGTGAAAAGAACGCCATGCATCGCAAAGTCCATAATCGTTCATATACTGTTTAACTATATTTATAGATTGCCAACTGCGTTGAGTTCCCGCTGCATTCAGTCTGTCTATCTTGTCATCTAAACCAAAGTTGAGATCACCTCCCATCACCAGTGAGGAATCCATGTGATTTGATAGATTGGAAAAAAAATCATGAAAAAAAGCAGCGTCGTCTACATTCGGTCCATATATGCTAACAATACAATAATTTTGTCTAAATATAGATAACTTTAATATTATATATCTACCGTTCGGATCTATAAATTGATCTAATACTGTGAAGTCAACATTTTTATGTATTAAAATTGCCACCCCTCTTTGTCTTGAATTATAACAGGCTGAGAATACATTAGGAAACTCTGAAGATTTTAGCTCAACCACAGTTGAGGTCAATTTATGAATTTCTTGGAGTAATACAACATCTGCCTTTAATCTTTTAATCTTGTTAAAAATTCTATATTTTTTATCTTGGCTACCGGCTCCATTAATATTCCATGTGACAAATCTTAAAGTGCCCATACTTGTGTCTGTGAAAATATAGATAAACCACAACCATTATCACAGATATAGAAGATAATAAAACACCCAGGTAAACACATAATCCTTGATGTTTGACTATATATCATTAAGTAATATTCTAAGTGTTGTTTTTAACGATAAATCAGTGATGTGTACCTTTATCATGTATTTGTGTAAGCAGATACGAGTGTATATAAGTCCTTGTGCTTGTGTATTAACAAATGTTGAGTTAGAAAAATACAGACAAGAAAAGAAAGTGAAATCACACTGAACACTAGAAGATGACAGATAGAAGAAAAAATAAAAAAAGAACCCTCCTACCACATTAATTGCCATGCCACCGTGTACCACCAGTCTGTGTAACCCACCAATCGAGCTGTGCTGAAATTTTTTTACATTTATTTGGTAAGTAATAATGATATCTAGCTAATAATATTAATTATTAATAGTAACTGAAAATCATTCTTACCTTAATGATGACTAATATAGCCATGGAGTAATCTCTGGGTCTCTGAACAGCTGACCATTGATGTACAGTTTGTCCACCGAGATTGCAGCTCTTCTACCTTCATTTAAATTTTGTTTCCTAATCGGGAACAGAACGCGCCTTCTGCTTAAAATCTCTGCAGGGAATTGATCATTCATACTGAAATTGGTGTCACGTAGTTCCCTACCTCGGCTTTTTACCTGCATTTTTTGTTTATAGTGTTCAAATCTGGCTACAATCGGCCGCGGCCTAGTGTCCCCAGCTTTCTTACCTCCGAGGCGGTGAACTCTGTGAAAAGTGATGGAATTAACCACATCACTCGTCAACTTCAGCTGAGTCTGCATGAAGGCCCGAACCGAGGTTTCGACGTCTTCATCTGTTTTCTCTGAGATTCCAGAGAAGACCATGTTTTCCCGCATGCTCCGGGATTGAATCTCCAGTATAGATTCTTTAAATTTTCTATTATCACCGGATAGCTGTGATACCTCTTCGGTGAGCGTTTTAACCGTTCCCCTCAGCTGCTGGTTTTCACTAGCGAGCGATGCTACTTGTTGCTGGCTGAACTCCAAAGAAATTTTCAAGTCTTGGAATTCCTTGTGTAGCAATTCCACCAGTGCTAAACGAGCGTCCAAGCTAGTTAATTTACCGTCAATCGACTCCAGGATCTCTTTAAAGCCCGAACTATCAGTAGACGGTGAAGAAGCGCTATCTAAACTACCGTGTCTGTGCCTTTTAGCATTCGGGGTGCTAGCAGCGGCACCGGAAGTAGCATTAGATTTTCCCATGACACCACTTTCGTAACACTCGTCTACAAACAATTCCAGACTTTGCAAAGTTTCTTCTTCCAGCTTGTTCGATGAGAAAAAATCAGTTAATAGTATTTAGTAATAATAACGACTTTTAAACAATATTACATTTAATTATTTCGTTTTTTATTTACTTTATTTACTTATTTTATTTTATACTACATTTAATTAAATCTTTTTATTTTTAATCATATAAATATTAACTTACCCAAGCTTTATCATACTCACGCACAGTTTTCTCCTCTAACTTCTCAGCAACAGCTCATTGCAGCTCCACACTGTCACACCTGCAGCAATCACCTCCTCCGTCCTCACACTGAAGCAAGAAGGGCTTACAAAGCCTGGGTTGAATCAGGTAAAGCTAAATGTGGTCCTCTATTTGCTAGTATGAAGGAGGCAAATGCAAAATTTAAATATGCCTTACGGTTCATTAAAAGACATGAGAATTCTCTCAGGGCTGAATCACTGGCTAGGAAGCTACAAAGTAAATGCCCTACAGATTTCTGGACAGAAATAAAAAAGATGAGTAATAACAAAAGGTCTTTCCCAACACATATTGATGGTGTGAGCGGAGCAGCAGAGATCACTGATCTATGGAGGAAACATTATGAAGATATTTTTAATGCTGTTAAAAGTAATTCATTTGTGGTTGGACATATTGATGGAAATGAAAATGTGGTTGTGTCCCCAAGAGAAATCTCTGAGATTGTGATGATGCTGGATAACAACAAGTCAAGTGGGTCAGACAGGGTATCTGCTGAGCATCTGAAATATGCAAGCAGGAAATTATGCCCCCTACTTGCAATGTGTTTTACGGGCTTTTTAACTCATGGAGTTCTACCTGACAAATTACTGTCTGTCATTTTAGTTCCGATTGTGAAAGATAGAGCTGGTAGAATTAACAGTAGGGATAATTACAGGCCTATAGCCCTGGCCAGCACCTTATCTAAGGTGCTGGAGAGGGCTATTTTGAACAAGCTGGAAGGATTTTTGCTGACCTCTGACAATCAATTTGGGTTTAAACGTAAACATGGAACAGACTTGTGCATCTTTGCTTTAAAAGAAATTTTAGATCTATACAACAGACACCACACCTCCATTTTTATGTGTTTTATTGATGCCTCAAAGGCTTTTGACTATGTAAATCATGAAAAGCTGTTTTACAAGTTATATAAGAGGGGTGTCCCCAAATGTTTGCTGAGGATTCTTGTTTTTTGGTATGCTAATCAACATATGTATGTTAAATGGGGAAACTCTGTATCGGACCCCTTCAGTGTCTCAAACGGTGTGAGACAGGGTAGCATCCTGTCTCCCTTTTTGTTCAATGTTTATATGGATGACCTGTCAAAGCTTTTAAATGACTGTGGAACAGGTTGTAGGGTGGGAAATAAGGTCATCAACCATCTTATGTATGCCGATGATTTAGTAATCTTCTGTCCCTATTCTGCTGGCTTACAAGAACTGCTGCAGGTGTGCTCTGACTATGGAAGTGACTTTGATATAAAATATAATGCGAAGAAAAGCAACATCATTCATTCATTCATTCAACCTTTATTTAGTCAGGTAAATCTTTTGAACCTCAAGGGCTCATTTACGAAAGCGACCTGCTAAAACTAAAGAACAATGAACAGCAGTGGTATAATTTCCTTAAACAATAAACAATAAACAAACAAACAATAAACAATAGAAAACAAAAGAGAGAAGAAAAAAAAAAAAACAAAAGAAAGTTTTTTTTTTTTTTTTTTTTTTTACAAAGTATCAAAAAACTAGCAAAACATTATAAGGTAGACGTATAAAATCAAAGACAGGAACAGATCTGCATTGGTTTTTGCCAGGATTCCAACAGATTCTGAAAACCATTTAGAGAAGTCAAGGTCGAGAGCTTCAGATCTTTTTGTAAGATATTCCATGAAGCAGGAGCGGAGTAGGAGAAGGCCCTTTTTCCAAGTTCAGTCCTCACTGACGGAACACTGCAGGTAATCATGTCCTGAGAGCGCACACTGTAGCTGCACTCACGCAAAGACATGTAGGAGGAGATGTATGAGGGCAGCAGACCAAGAAGTGATTTAAAGATGAAAATGTACCAGTGGAAGAGTCTGCGTGAGGTTAATGATGTCCAGTTAACCAGTGAATACAGGGTGCAGTGGTGGGTACGATAATCACAACCAGTTATGAATCTTAGTGCACCATGATAGACAACATCCAACATCCGCAGGGTGCTTGTAGGAGCATTCATGTAGAGAATGTCACCGTAATCAATGGAGGGAAGGAAAGTCACAGACACAAGGCGTTTCCTGACATTCAGTGATAGACATGATCTGTTTCTGAAAAAGAAACCCAGTTTAACTTTCAGTTTCTTCACTAGGTTTTCCACGTGGAGTTTAAAAGAGAGATGTGAATCAATCAGGATACCCAGATATTTATAGGAATCAACAAACTCAATAGGGACACCATTTGAAGAAAAAATCAGAGGAGGATCTGCTGGAACCGCCTTCCTATTTGAAAAAAACATCCCTTTTGTTTTATCAGCATTTAGGACAAGTTTGAGACGGAACAAATCTGACTGGATGATGTCAAAAGCAGATTGCAGTAACTGGAAAGCCTTAGCTACTGTTTTAGCTCTGCAATAAACAACTGTATCATCAGCATAGAAATGTAAGGACGCATCAGGGATGCAGTGACCTACATTAGCTATGTAGATTGTAAAGAGAGTGGGTCCTAAAACTGAGCCTTGTGGTACACCATTTTTAACTGTTAAATAGCTGGAAGAAGTACCGTTATGTTGAACACATTGCATCCGATTGGAAAGATAGTTAGAAAACCAACCGATGGTGTGATCAGAGAAACCGATTTCTGAGAGCTTATGACACAGGATGTTATGATCCACAGTGTCAAAAGCTTTAGACAGGTCTAAGAAAAGTGCAGCACAATAGTCCTTAGCATCCAATGCTTCAACAACATCATTCAGAACCTTCAGAGAAGCAGTTGTTGTGCTGTGTTTTTTCCTGAAACCAGATTGATGGAGAGGTAAGATGTTAAATGAGTCCAGATAATTTTTGATCTGGGAGTTTATCAGTTTTTCTTGAACCTTGGCTAAGATGCAGAGTTTAGAGATCGGTCGATAATTGTTCAGTGAGGTGGGGTCACCTCCCTTCAGCAAAGGAAGAACAAATGCTGTTTTCCAAGCATCCGGAATGGTGTTTTGGCTTATGGACAGATTAAAGATGTGGGTCACAGGGACTGTGATGATATGAGCAGCCAGCCTTAAGAAATAAGGTGGAAGTTCATCTGGACCTGCAGATTTTTTTGGATCAAGATCATTTAACAGTTTATTTACCTCACTGACTGAGAACGGAGAAAAAGAGAAGGTGTGATTAACAGATGGTTGACTTGTAGAAGGGATTTGATTTGTAGAAGTTTGATTATTAGATAAAGTGGCTGATTTTCCGTTTGTAACTGTGTCAAATAATGAACTAGAAGCAACAAAATGTTTATTGAAACAGTTCAGGATCTCGTGCTTATTTGACACAGGAACAGAGTCAACAAGAAATTGTGATGGGAGGTCAGATGATTGGGGGGTGCCTGAGAGAGATTTAATGGTTTTCCAGAATTTTTTTGGATCATTTAGATTTTTGGAGGTCTGAGATAAGAAGTAGTTACGTTTTGCGGCTTTGATGGCAGTTGTGCATTTATTCCTTAGCTGCCGAAATTTCAACCAATCAGTGTCTGAGTGTGATTTTCTTGCTGCGGCCCAAAGATGATCTCTCCAGTGTAGGAGATCAGCTAGTTCAGGAGTAAACCAGGGGCTGTCACGGCCCTTTATCCTGAACTGCCGGAAAGGTGCGTGTTTGTTTACAAAGAGAATGAAACTATTATGAAAATAGTTCCAAGCAGTGTTCACGTCATTGATTTGTAGGATATGTTGCCAATCAAAGTGGGATAGATCCCAAAGGAATGACTGTTCACAGAAACGTTTCAAATCCCTTTTTTGAATTATTCTGGGCTTAGCAGGTGGAAGTTTAGTAGATCTAAGAGCTGCTATTATGGAATGATCACTCAGAACGTTAGCAAATACACCTATACCAGGAAATTTGTGAGGAGCATTTGTGAAAAACAGATCTAAGGTAGAAGATTTTTCAGGACATTTTATGTTTGGTCTGGTGGGAGAATCGATAAGTTGTGTTAGATTGAGAGATAGGCAACATTCCTTGAATTTATCACAGAGGGGGGTCGACTCATTCCAATCAATGTTGAAATCTCCAGCCATAACAATCTCATTGTGTTTTAAATTTCCTATGAATTCAGTCAGGGAAGCCAGAGCTTCAGGTGTTGCGGAGGGGGGACGATAACATCCAACAACAGTTAAGGGCTGACCTCCTTTCAAAGTGATGTTCACAGCTAAAGCCTCAAACTGGTTTGCGATTGTTTTTTTAGATGCAATCCTGGCAGCCAAAGAATCTCTGATGTAAATAGCGACTCCACCTCCCCTTGTATTACGATCACAACGATAGATCTTAAATTCATTGATTGCCAGGTCATTTTTCGAAACAGATTTTTTGAGCCAAGTTTCAGAGATAACGATCACATCTGCCCCAGAAGAAGTGATTAGGATTTTCAATTCATCAAGTTTTTTTAGAAGGCTACGAGCGTTTACATGCAGAAAACGGAGACCTGAAATATTTTTGAACTCATTAGGTGTACAGTAGTTAGTGATTGGCCCTGGGTTTGGCTGAATCCCTGAGATCAATAACAACATTAATATCAGGCATTTACTTGACTTCTTTGTCAGTGATGTGTAATTACAGCAGTTAACAGTGTGACATTTTGCCCCCATAATTGAACCATGTGAAACATTGATGAAGACACGATCATTCAGAGCCCAAAAACAATGAAAGTCGCTGTGATGGGCAGATCCAGATGTGTTGATAAGATTCAGTGATTCCAGGTAGTCTGAGAACTGAAAATAAGGACAGTAATATGAATGATGCAGAAAAGTCTCTGACCATAAAGCGTCACAATTTAAGTGTGCAAACAGGTCCTTTGAGGAGGCCCAACTACAGGGGGTCCAGCCCCCCTGTGAATATGAATGGATGTGGTCCTGGTTAACACGAGCTGGATCCAGAATCAACGGGTAGAAACAAGCAATTTGCAGCAAACAGCAGAGTGTGATGCCAGAAATGCCTCTTAAAATTAAGGGCATGATTGTAGCCTGTATCAGGACAGCAAAGGGACAACAGCGTGAACAGCACCAAACAACAGCAACAGCAGCTCCTGATCCTCAGCGACGCACGATTCTCTCCGCCCGTCTGATCCACAAGTAGCTCCCCAACAGTGTGGAACAGGCACCAAACAGCAACGATCACCAAACAGCGACGATCCTGATCCTCCGCGCTTCACTTTCTGCTCGTTTGATTCACAAACAGCTCTCCTCCGCGCTTCACTTTCTGCTCGTCTGATCTACAAACAGCTCTCGGTGTGAAAACAGGCACCAAACAGCGACGATCCAGAACCTCCGCGCTTCACTCTCCGCTCGTTTGATCCACAACAGCCCACAACAACGAAATGAGGCTCTTTAAAGTTATCTGCAGCAGGTAAGATTTCAGCAGCAGCAGTTCAAACATCCGCACGTCCCTCAGATGAACTCAGATGAAGTTAACTGCAACAGGTAAGATTTCAGCAGCAGCAGTTCAAACATCCGCACGTCCCTCAGATGAACTCAGATGAAGTTATCTGCAGCAGGTAAGATTTCAGCAGCAGCAGCAGTTCAAACATCCGCACGTCCCTCAGATGAACTCAGATGAAGTTATCTGCAGCAGGTAAGATTTCAGCAGCAGCAGCAGTTCAAACATCCGCACGTCCCTCAGATGAACTCAGATGAAGTTATCTGCAGCAGGTAAGATTTCAGCAGCAGCAGCAGTTCAAACATCCGCACGTCCCTCAGATGAACTCAGATGAAGTTATCTGCAGCAGGTAAGATTTCAGCAGCAGCAGCAGTTCAAACATCCGCACGTCCCTCAGATGAACTCAGATGAAGTTATCTGCAGCAGGTAAGATTTCAGCAGCAGCAGCAGTTCAAACATCCGCACGTCCCTCAGATGAACTCAGATGAAGTTATCTGCAGCAGGTAAGATTTCAGCAGCAGCAGCAGTTCAAACATCCGCACGTCCCTCAGATGAACTCAGATGAAGTTATCTGCAGCAGGTAAGATTTCAGCAGCAGCAGCAGTTCAAACATCCGCACGTCCCTCAGATGAACTCAGATGAAGTTATCTGCAGCAGGTAAGATTTCAGCAGCAGCAGCAGTTCAAACATCCGCACGTCCCTCAGATGAACTCAGATGAAGTTATCTGCAGCAGGTAAGATTTCAGCAGCAGCAGCAGTTCAAACATCCGCACGTCCCTCAGATGAACTCAGATGAAGTTATCTGCAGCAGGTAAGATTTCAGCAGCAGCAGCAGATCAAACATCCGCACGTCCCTCAGATGAACTCAGATGAAGTTATCTGCAGCAGGTAAGATTTCAGCAGCAGCAGCAGATCAAACATCCGCACGTCCCTCAGATGAACTCAGATGAAGTTATCTGCAGCAGGTAAGATTTCAGCAGCAGCAGCAGTTCAAACATCCGCACGTCCCTCAGATGAACTCAGATGAAGTTATCTGCAGCAGGTAAGATTTCAGCAGCAGCAGCAGTTCAAACATCCGCACGTCCCTCAGATGAACTCAGATGAAGTTATCTGCAGCAGGTAAGATTTCAGCAGCAGCAGCAGTTCAAACATCCGCACGTCCCTCAGATGAACTCAGATGAAGTTATCTGCAGCAGGTAAGATTTCAGCAGCAGCAGCAGTTCAAACATCCGCACGTCCCTCAGATGAACTCAGATGAAGTTATCTGCAGCAGGTAAGATTTCAGCAGCAGCAGCAGTTCAAACATCCGCACGTCCCTCAGATGAACTCAGATGAAGTTATCTGCAGCAGGTAAGATTTCAGCAGCAGCAGCAGTTCAAACATCCGCACGTCCCTCAGATGAACTCAGATGAAGTTATCTGCAGCAGGTAAGATTTCAGCAGCAGCAGCAGTTCAAACATCCGCACGTCCCTCAGATGAACTCAGATGAAGTTATCTGCAGCAGGTAAGATTTCAGCAGCAGCAGCAGTTCAAACATCCGCACGTCCCTCAGATGAACTCAGATGAAGTTATCTGCAGCAGGTAAGATTTCAGCAGCAGCAGCAGTTCAAACATCCGCACGTCCCTCAGATGAACTCAGATGAAGTTATCTGCAGCAGGTAAGATTTCAGCAGCAGCAGCAGATCAAACATCCGCACGTCCCTCAGATGAACGCGCTGTGAGCACAGAGCAGAGAGAGCGCAGCTCCTGTCGGGTCAATCAGCTGCAAACACACGCGCGCAGATGTGCTCAGGATCCAGGAGGTGAAACAGACTAATGTGGACTTAATGCAGGTGATGTCCCCACACAGCCAGATCGGTTCGGTTCTGGTCCAGTCAAAAACACCTCCCCCACGCTCACGCACCAGGTACGCTTTCTTCCTCCCACGCCACGAGGTCAACAAAGAACAGCAGAAAAGATCAGCAAAGTAAAAAACTTCCCTGCTAATCTTGTTGAAAGCCAGGAGAAACCACAGGAGAACCGCAGATCCAAGTGGGACGTTCAAACGGGTCCAGTGAGTGGCAGAAGAAACACCGGGTCTTCGTGGGCGGCTCTCCGGCTTTAGGGCTCACCTGGCCGGCAAGGTACGCTCAGAATGACCGATGGGGTGAAGCTTCCGAACCTGGTCCGACAGAAATTTTTTGAACGGTCCGTCCGGCTCTCTGAGCTACTGAACACCGAATTCAGATGGAAAGATGGACCAGCTTTGGTCCAATTTGAAAAAACGGGTCAGTTAGATGATAAAAGGCTCAGAGAGACCAGAGGTGCTCCCGCTCCTGACCTGCGGTCACAATCATGATTGTGCGGAGCAGAGAAGACTCCAAGTTGATGTTCCCTGACTTCTTTCTGTCGGGCAACAGGCTGGATGTCAGTGATGAATATAAATATTTGGGGCACTATTTGACTGCGGACCTGTCAGATGATAGAGACATTTACAGACAATGTCGTATGCTCTATGGACAAGCTAACACGCTGATCCGTAGGTTTGGAATGTGCTCATCATCTGTTAAGATCCAACTCTTTAAGGCCTACTGCACTCCTTTGTACACCGCTCACCTGTGGAGACGTTATAAAAAGAGCAGCATGTATAGACTAACTGTGGCATATAATGATGGCCTTCGATTGATGCTGAGGGTACCTCGATGGAGCAGTGCGAGCAAAATGTTTGCAGATGCAGGTGTGCCTACCTGTCAAGTGGTGCTGCGTAACCTCATGTATAGATGCATGTGTAGATTGTCTGCATCTGAAAACTGCATCATCACTACACTGACCAACCCTGGACTAAGCTCTGTCAGATATTTTTCTATTTTGGGGACTCAGCCAGCATGCACAGGTGGGCCCCATATGGTATACATATGTGCAAAAAACATGGGTCCCAAAAGGTTTTGTCCACGGTTTCCATGGTGGCCCCACATGGGTTTGCCCAGATAGATTTTAATGGGCCCTGACTGGGTTTTCAGTGGGACCCATATGTTTAACTTAAATGAGACCCATGTAAAACCCATGTGTGTGCCGTGAAGAATATCTACCTGGGACTAAACTGGGTCCCTACTGGGCTAAAATATGGGTAATAAGTGGGTTTGTCCACGGTTTCCATGGTGGCCCCACATGGGTTTGCCCAGATAGATTTTAATGGGCCCTGACTGGGTTTTTAGTGGGACCCAGATGTTTAGCTTAATTGAGACCCATGTAAAACCCATATGTGTGCCTTGAATGATAGCTACCTGGGACTAAACTGGGTCCCAACTGGGCTAAAAATATGGGTAATAAGTGGGTTTGTCCACAGTTTCCATGGTGGCCCCACATGGGTTTGCCCAGATAGACTTTAATGGGCCCTGACTGGGCTTTCAGTGGTTCCCAGATGGTTAACTTATATGAGGCCCATGTATAACCCATGTGTGTGCCTTGAAGAATATCTACCTGGGACTAAACTGGGTCCCAACTGGGCTAAAAATATGGGTAATAAGTGGGTTTGTCCACGGTTTCCATGGTGGCCCCACATGGGTTTGCCCAGATAGACTTTAATGGGCCCTGACTGGGCTTTCAGTGGTTCCCAGATGGTTAACTTATATGAGGCCCATGTAAAACCCATGTGTGTGCCTTGAAGAATATCTACCTGGGACTAAACTGGGTCCCAACTGGGCTAAAAATATGGGTAATAAGTGGGTTTGTCCACGGTTTCAATGGTGGCCCCACATGGGTTTGCCCATACATTTTTAAGGCACTGACTGGGTTTTCAGTGGGACCCAGATGGTTAACTTACATGAGGCCCATTAAAGACCCATGTGTGTTCTTACCAGCATAATTCACGTATCAGATTTACCGATGCAACCTGCCGATATTTCTGATCCTTGAAGTATGTCAGAGAGCACACATATTGCACCATACTCTGTGACTTCTGTCTTAACATTGTGCGAGTTAAACCCAAAGAAGACACTCTGGGCCTCACAACAAGTAATACCCAAACTTTAACAAGAGGCAGTTCTGTAACACAGATGTCCTTCTGACTCATGGTGCAGCCCGGAACACTAAAATACTGCTAAACATTATGGGAAATCAACACAGCACTCCCCGTTTTTTAGTTTCATTTTTGATTGTAGCACTATGAGTTGTATTTCTTGTTGGCTTTGATCAACAGATACAGATTTAAACTATAATTGAACACTAATATACCGCTAAGCATGATGGGAAATCAACACAGTTCACTCCCCGTTTTTTAGTTTTGTTTTTGATTGTGGCACTATGACTTTTAATTCTTGTTGGTTTTGATCAACAGATACAGATTTAAACTACCGTATTTTCTGGTGTATAGGTCGCACCTGTGTATAGGTCGCAGTGTCTAATATTTATCAATAAACTGGAAAAATCCGTAAATAGGTCGCACCGGTGTATAGGTCGCACCGGTGTATAGGTCGCACCTAGGTCGCACCTACATTTGTTAGCTGCCATTTTTGTAAGACTGTGTCTCACTTTAATTTTTGTCAATAAATTATTACAAATCAGCTTATTTCAAAATGTAAATACCACCAACATCATTAAAATTAAACTACAGACTCCTAAAAAAATGTTTGTTGGCTGCCTTTTTTGTAAAACTGTGTCTCACTTTGATATTTGTTAATAAATTATTACAAATCAGCTTATTTCAAAATGTAAATACCACCAACATCATTAAAATTAAACTACAGACTCCTAAAAAAATGTTTGTTGGCTGCCTTTTTTGTAAGACTGTGTCTCACTTTAATTTTTGTTAATAAATGACAAATCAGTTGCAGCTGAAGGTGATCTGCTCAGAGTTGCAGCTGCTGTGGAAACCAGTGCAGGATAGCTGCAGCAATTTTATTATATTTTACTAGATTTTATCACTTGTTTTATTTTATTTATTTTTTAAGCAAGCCTAATCTGCATCCACATGATTTTATCTTTGATCTTAGTCGATATTATTATTGATTTTATTTGATTTTATCACTTGTTTCATTTTGATCTTTGCTTTGTTACACTTTGTAGCACTTTGAGATTTTTATTAATGAAAAGTGCATTATAAATGGAATTCATTATTATTATTATTATTATTATCTGGAGGTGGAGCTGACTGTGAGCTGAAATATGCAGCATCTGGAGGTGCAGCTGATTGAAATGCACTTTGACAGTTACAGCTACACCCAAATAAATCTGTAAATAAAGCAGAATACTGGTACAGGCCTCTTTAGCGATCATAGCGGCCGAAACTGGTACTGCACTTGCACTGCCCCCTGGTGGCCGAAACTGGTACTGCACCATTTTATGCAACAGGGAAAAAGGGCCATAACTCAGCCAAAAATTGGTCTAAAAATATGGAAAAAAATCCATAAATAGGTCGCACTGGTGTATAGGTCGCAGGCCTTGAAAAAACCATAAAAAGGTGCGACCTATACACCGGAAAATACGGTATACATTGAATTTATAAATGTAAATTCAATGCATAGTTTAAATCTGTATCTGTTGATCCCCCATTTATACCACTTGGGATGAATACAGTTAGCCCACATGGGCTTCCCATGCTGGGCACATTATACTAAAATCACATGGGTCCTATGTACTGATAAACATCAGAGTCAGAGAGTCTTTATGCACCACATGTAGTACATGTGATGAAATGAGATTATGTGCACAGGGTCACAGTTACATCCAACAACAAAATGTAAGAGAAAAACTGTAATAACATCTAGGATATGAACTAAGAAAAACATCCAACTAGAAATACACTAAGCCCTAGAGTAATAGAAAAACATCATTACAAACAGCAGCAGGAACATGAGTCTTTATGAGCAGATGGTCACAGATGAACACAGCAACAAGAAAACAGATCAGCATTTCACAGTGATATTTCACAGTGATTATTCTTATTATTTATTTATTCATGAGTCTAACAGCCTCAGGGTAGAAGCTGTTCCTCAGTCTAGTGGTTCTACATTTGATGCTCCTCAACCTCCGTCCTGAGGGGAGTGGGGCAAAGAGTGTGTGTGCTGGGTGAGTGGGGTCTTTCATGATGCAGGTGGCTTTTTTCCTGCATCTCGAAGTGTAAATGTCTGTGATGGTGGGGAGACTGACTCCAACAGACTTCTGTGCAGCCTTCACCACTCTCTGCAAAGCTTTTCTTTCTGCAGCTGTGCAGCCTCCATGCCACACATTGATGCTAGACAGGATGCTCTCCACTGCACACCTGTAGAAGGATGTGAGGACTGGACATATCTGTCCCATTCCCAGTTAGCCCACATAAAAATGAGCTGGGGCCTATATATACATGCCCAGGTTGAAGCCATGTAAGGTCATCCCACATTTAGCCCAATTGGGGTAAATACAGTTAGCCCACATGTGCTTCCCGTGCTGGACCCATTACACCGAAACCACATGGGTCCCATATAATATTGCCCATTTCTGTCCCATTCCCAGTTAGCCCACATAAACACGAACTGGGACCTCTACATTCATGCCCAGGTTAAACCCATGTAAGGTCAGCCCACATTTAGCCCAATTGGGGTAAATACAGTTAGCCCACATGTGCTTCCCGTGCTGGACCCATTACACCAAAACCACATGGGTCCCATATAATATTGCCCATTTCTGTCCTATTCCCAGTTAGCCCACATAAAAATGAACTGGGGCCTAAATATACATGCCCAGGTTGAAGCCATGTAAGGTCATCCCACATTTAGCCCACTTGGGTTAAATACAGTTAGCCCATAAGGGCTTCCCATGCTGGGGCCATTATACTAAAACCACATGGGTCCAATAGAATAATGTCCATGTCTGTCTCATTCGAAGTTATCCCACATAAACACGAACTGGGACCAATATATCTATGCCCAGGTTCAACCCATGTAAGGTCAGCCCACACTTATCCCAATTGGGGTAAATACAGTTAGCCCACATGTGCTTCCCATGCTGGACCCATTATACCAAAACCACATGGGTCCCATATAATATTGCCCATTTCTGTCCCATTCCCAGTTAGCCCACATAAAAATGAACTGGGGCCTATATATACATGCCCAAGTTGAAGCCATGTAAGATCATCCCACATTTAGCCCACTTGGGGTAAATAAAGTTAGCCCATAAGGGCTTCCCATGCTGGGGCCATTATACTAAAACCACATGGGTCCCATATAATAATGTCCATTTCTGTCCAATTCGCAGTTATCCCACATAAACACGAACTGGGACCTATACATTCATGCCCAGGTTCAACCCATGAAAGGTCAACCCACTCTTATACCACTTGGGGTAAATACAGTCTGCCCACATGGGCTTCCCATGCAGGGCCCATTATACTACTACTAATAATAATAATAATGAATTCAATTTATAACGCACTTTTCATTAATGAAAATCTCAAAGTGCTACAAAGTGCAACAGAATTAAATGTCAATAAAACAAGTAATAAAACAAATAAAATCAATAACAGTATCAACTAAGATCAAAGATAGAATCATGAGGAGGCAGAGTATGCTTGGTTAAAAAGAAAGGTCTTCAAGTCGCTCTTAAAGTCAACCAGTGACTGTGGAGCTCTTAGGCAGTCAGGAAGAGAGTTCCACAGGCGGGGGGCAGCCACACTGAAAGCCTGGTCTCCCATGGTCCTTAATTTGGTTATCAGAATGTGAAGTAGATGACTGTTCTGTGACCGTAGAGACCGGGTGGATGAGTATGCATGTACCACATGGGTCCCATATAAATTGCCCATTTCTGTCCCATTGCCAGTTAGTCCATATAAAAATGTACTGGGCTCTATATATCCATGCTCAGGTTAAACCCATGTAAGGTGATCCCACATTTATACCACTTGGGATGAATACAGTTAGCCCTCATGGGCTTCCCATGCTGGGCACATTATACTAAAATCACATGGGTCCCATATACCGATGCGCATATCTGTCCCATTCCCAGTTAGCCCAAATAAAATTTCACTGGGGCCAATATATCTATGCCCAGGTTCAACCCATGTAAGGTCAGCCCACACTTATCCCAATGAGGGTAAATACAGTTAACCCATAAGGGCTTCCCATGATGGACCCATTATACTAAAACCACATGGGTCCCATAAAATAATGCCCATTTCTGTCCCATTCCCAGTTAGCCCACATAAAAATGAACTGGGGCCCTATATATCCATGCCAAGGCTGAACCCATGTAAGGTCATCTGACACTTATCCCACTTGGGGTCAATACAGTTAGCACATATGGGCTTCTCATACTGTGACCATTATACTAAAACCACATGGGTCCCATATAATGATGCCCATTTCTGTCCCATTCCCAGTTAGCCCACATAAAAATGTACTGGGCCCTATATATCCATGCCCAGGTTGAACCCATGAAAGGTGATCCCACATTTATACCACTTGGGATAAATACAATTAGCCCACATGGGCTTCCCATGCTGGGCCCATTATACCGAAACCACATGGGTCCCATATAGTATTGCCCATTTCTGTCCCATTCCCAGTTAGCCCACATAAAAATGAACTGGGGTCTATATATCCATGCCAAGGCTGAACCCATGTAAGGTCATCCGACACTTATCCCACTTGGGGTCAATATAGTTAGCACACATGGGCTTCCCATATTGTGCCCATTATACTAAAACCACATGGGTCCCATATAATGATGCCCATTTCTGTCCCATTCCCAGTTAGCCCACATAAAAATGTACTGGGCCCTATATATCCATGCCCAGGTTGAACCCATGTAAGGTGATCCCACATTGATACCACTTGGGATAAATACAGTTAGCCCACATGGGCTTCCCATGCTGGGCACATTATACTAAAATCACATGGGTCCCATATACTGATTCACATATCTGTCCCATTCCCAGTTAGCCCAAATAAAATTGAACTGGGGCCTATATATCTATGCCCAGGTTCAACCCATGTAAGGTCAGCCCACACTTATCCCAATTGGGGTAAATACAGTTAGCCCACATGTGCTTCCCATGCTGGGCCCATTATACCGAAACCACATGGGTCCCATATAGTATTGCCCATTTCTGTCCCATTCCCAGTTAGCCCACATACAAATGAACTGGGACCTATATATACATGCCCAGGTTGAAGCCATGTAAGGTCATCCCACATTTAGCTCACTTGGGGTAAATACAGTTGGCCCATAAGGGCTTCCCATGCTGGGCCCATTATATTAAAACCACATGGGTCCCATATAATAATGCCCATTTCTGTCCCATTCGCAGTTAACCCACATAAAAACGAACTGGGACCTTTATATTCATGCCCAGGTTCAACCCATGTAAGGTCAGCCCACTCTTATACCACTTGGGGTAAATGTAGTCTGCCCACATGGGCTTCCCATGCTGGGCCCATTATACTAAAACCACATGGGTCCCATGTAAAATAGCCCATTTCTGTCCCATTGCCAGTTAGCCCACATTAATGCTGTATAGGACCCATATATTTAGCCCAACAGGGCCAACAAAATGGGTTCCTTTATGGGATAACCATATGGGTCTCATGCAGTTAGCCCAGATAAATCCCATGCCCACTCGTTACCCAAGTAGCCCACAATAACCCCATGTGGGGCCCAACTATGCATGCTGGCTGGGGGTGGATGAGCCTCTATAGGAAAGCTTTTTAGTCTTTTATTCTTATTTTATTTTATTTTTTATAGGAAAGCTTTTTAATCTTTTTAATCATTTTTATGTTTTATTCTTTTTATATACATATATGGATCTTGTATTGTATCTGAAATAAAGAAACTACTACTACTATTACCTGCTCAGCTGGAGTCCCACAGGGCTCAATACTGGGACCAATCTTATTTAGCCTATATGTTAATGATTTGCCAAATGTTTGCAAAACTGTAAAAATGCAATAACAGTATATGCAGATGATACTGTACTGTATGTTCATGGAAAAACAAAAAAATGAAGCTGCTGCTGTGCTTTCTAGTGCCATGATGCCGGTATCTCACTGGCTCCAGGACTCTTGTCTACATCTGAACACTAAAAAAACAGTCTGTATGTTTTTCTCTCGGCTGCCACCAGATGATGGGCATCCATCTGTGTTGGTCAATGGCGAGACATTAGATGTGGTTGAACAATTTAAATACCTCGGAGTCATTTTTGATTCCAATCTAAATTTCAAGCAACATGTAAAGAGAATTTCACATATAATTAAACTTAATCTGGCAAACTTCAAACATATAAGACCTTCTCTGACAACAGAATCAGCAAAGGCTTACATGCATGCCATGATCTTCAACCATATAGCATATTGTTATACTACATGGTCTCACACTTCAGAGATCATCAGGAAGCCCCTAAAGTCTCTTTTTCAGAAAACACTGAAAATTTTTCACAAAAAGCCAATGGACCTTACCAAGCTCCGCCCACAGGGCCGCGTTTCATTGGCTAATGCCCATAACACGTCACAGCGCAGCTTCCACATGCGTGCCGGTCTCACAAAACAAACGCTACGGTAGCGTTTGTGAGACCGGCACCACATGCTACTTACATTGCTAGCTAGCATACGTGCAGAATTTTTTTGCGTCAGGGCTGGAAAAATGGTCCTCCACCGTCAGTGGGGTATCTGTACAGGAGATGTCAGGTACCCTGACCGTATTTGTGGAAGTAAAATTCACCGTTTCCCTATATGTGAAACTGAATGCCTTGCTTGGATCAAAGCTTGTGCACGACCACAAAACTGAACAATTATTTCTTTCACCAGCAGAGAAGGGTTGACCTGCTTTTGAAACCTGCTAGTTAACAACACGCGGTCACGATGAGAGAAAGCCACAGTTCACTGAACGTCCTGGAAGTTGGGAAGAAACAGCTCTGCTAACTCCACATGAGCTAGCTAACACAACGAGCTCTACTGTCGATTTCACCTA
>JBBPBX010065639.1:4565-19897 GCA_038048925.1 Garcialebias charrua | reverse complement strand
TACATGAGAGATCTGTTCCAAGCCTGTGAGAGCTGTCAGCCTCTTTGAGATGATGTGGACTTTTCCAGGTGGAGCCCTGGATGGATGACAATAAAAGAGGTGGATGAGGAGGCCATTGTACTTTTGAAGATGGTAAAGTGGGCCTTTTTTGGCCACTGACCTGTTCCAGACTCTCCTCTGCAGGGAACTTTGAAACTTAAGACCTTTACCTTTAGCATGCTGTTTAGAGTTATGCACACATGGATCAGAAAATAGAGCATGCATAAGGATATCAGAAGATATAGCTTGAAGAGGTCCAGTTGTAAAAAAAAAATACATAAATTTGTCTATTTGTGTCTTGGAAGAAACAACAGGGGGTAAGATTACTTTTTATCAAATAGAGATTAAAGATTTGTACGGAAGAAGAGTTGTTTCTGCCAGTATCATCCCGCGTGAAGGAGAAATTTCTTCAGGATGCAGCAGAGAAACAGACGACTAGAATCTTGGTAAGTCATCAAATACACATCTAATGTGGGACAGACCGTTCCGGGTGTCGCTGACCACACCTACTGCAAAAAAACTACGCCTGGATACATTTCTCTCCCCCTCACTGCAAGAGGTATCACTAACTCACTGAATCACAGTTGAAACCTGACTATGAAAGAGAATTTCACACATGACCCGTCTCAACACTGGTGAAGGAATCAGCAACCCACCAGAGTCCATCCATCCATTTTCGTCCGCTTATCCGGGGTCGGGTCGCGGGGGTAGTAGCCTAAGTAGGGAGGCCCAGACTTCCCTCTCCCCAGCCACTTGGAGCAGCTCCTCTGGGGGAATCCCAAGGCGTTCCCAGGCCAGCCGAGAAACATAGTCCCTCCAGCGTGTCCTGGGTCTTCCTCTGGGTCTCCTCCCGGTGGGACATGCCCGGAACACCTCACCAGGGAGGCGTCCAGGAGGCATCCTAACCAGATGCCCGAGCCACCTCAACTGGCTCCTCTCGATGTGGAGAAGCAGCGGCTCTACTCCGAGTCCCTCCCGGATGACTGAGCTTCTCACCCTATCTCTAAGGGAGAGTCCAGACACCCTGCGGAGAAAACTCATTTCAGCCGCTTGTATCCGAGATCTCGTTCTTTCGGTCATAACCCAGAGCTCATGACCATAGATGAGGGTG
Organism: Garcialebias charrua; assembly: GCA_038048925.1. Classification (NCBI taxonomy): domain Eukaryota; kingdom Metazoa; phylum Chordata; class Actinopteri; order Cyprinodontiformes; family Rivulidae; genus Garcialebias; species Garcialebias charrua. The sequence goes on along the minus strand of JBBPBX010065639.1, from coordinate 18,747 downwards.
GGAACGTAGATCGATCGGTAAATTGAGAGCTTTGCCTTTTGACTCAGCTCTCTCTTCACCACGACAGACCGGTACAGCGCCCGCTTCACTGCGGACGCTGCACCTATCCGCCTATCGATCTCACGCTCCAGTTTTCCCTCATTCGTGAACAAGATCCCGAGATACTTAAACTCCTCCACTTGGGGCAGGACCTCCTCCCCGACCCGGAGAGGGCATGCTACCCTTTTCCGGCTCAAGACCATGGCCTCGGATTTGGAGGAACTGATCCTCATCCCGGCTGCATCACATTCAGCTGCAAACCGCTCCAGCGAAAGCTGTAGATCACGAACTGATGAAGCCAATAGGACCACATCATCTGCAAAAAACAGAGAAGCGATTCTAAGGCCACCAAAACGGATCCTCTCAACACCTTGGCTGCGCCTAGAAATTCTGTCCATAAAAGTTATGAACAGAATCGGTGACAAAGGGCAACCTTGGCGGAGTCCAACTCTCACAGGGAACGAGCCTGACTTACTGCCAGCGATGCGGACCAAGCTCTGACACCGGTCGTACAGGGACCCAACAGCCCGTATCAAAGGGCCCGGTACCCCATACTCCCGGAGTACCCCCCACAGAAGCCCCCGAGGGACGCGGTCGAATGCCTTTTCCAAGTCCACAAAGCACATGTAAACTGGTTGGGCAAACTCCCACGCACCCTCCAGGACCCTGTTGAGGGTGTAGAGCTGGTCTAGTGTTCCACGACCAGGACGAAAACCACACTGCTCCTCCTGAATCCGAGGTTCGACTATCCGACGGACCCTCCTCTCCAGAACCCCTGAATAGACCTTACCAGGGAGGCTTAAGAGTGTGATCCCTCTATAGTTGGAACACACCCTACGGTCCCCCTTTTTGAATAGGGGAACCACCACCCCAGTCTGCCAATCCAAGGGAACTGCCCCCGATGTCCACGCGATATTGCAGAGTCGCGTAAGCCAACACAACCCCACAACATCCAGAGCCCTAAGGAACTCAGGACGAATCTCATCCACCCCCGGAGCCTTGCCACCGCGGAGCTTTTTAACCACCTCGGCGACCTCAGCACCAGAGATTGGAGAGCCCGACCCAAAGTCCCCAGGCTCCGCTTCCTCAGTGGAAGACGTGCCAGTAGGATTGAGGAGGTCTTCGAAGTACTCCGCCCACCGACTCACAACATCCCGAGTTGAGGTCAACAGCACGCCATCCCCACCATAAATGGTGTTGGTCGCGTACCGCTTTCCCCCCCTGAGACGCCGGATGGTGGACCAGAATCGCCTCGAAGCCGTACGGAAGTCATTCTCCATGGCCTCTCCGAACTCCTCCCACGCCCGAGTTTTTGCCTCAGCAACCACCCGAGCCGCATGCCGCTTGGACTGCCCACCAGAGTGACATCATCAAAATGAAAAATAAAGTAGTATAAAGGAGAAACAATAAGGAACGCTTTACAACATGAGTGAACCTATTAACGATTCATCCCCGTTGAAACTCTCAGAAGGGACGTGACACTGAGAGGATGACAAGAATTTTATGGGGAAATACAGTTTTATTTTATTATGTTTTACTTTAAATTTGATCATGTTTATGCTTTTTTTAAGTAGTCCACAATAAATAACCTGTGAAGTTTTGTCATATTTTATCTTTACTTTTGAAACAGATTGGACTGACATTGTTTCAGCCATCTCAACACAGACCTGCATATCCTAAATACAATGTCTGTGGTTAATTCCCTTATCAGATTGTACTCAACTACAGTCATGGACAAAGTTTTTGATAATGACACAAATTTATTGTTACAAAGTTTGGTGACACAGTTTTTATGATGATAATTTGCATATCCATAATGTATTCTATGCCATAAAATATATGACAAAAATATCTAAAAACACTCTGAAAGCACAGCTTTGTGCAATGTGTTATTCTCAACACTTTTGGCCATGACTTAATTTTTTAGTAATAAATGAGTGTTAATAAAATTACGATATTAGCATGCAAGCTATGCAGTGACAGTAGCCATGGAACTACCAGAATAAAACACCACTCTGATTTGTTTTTAAGTGAATGAGTTTGTGCACAAACTGCAACACAGTGGTATCTGGGGTTTACGATTCAACACAAAAAAATAAGGATCATCAGATCAATTCATCCTCAAGCTGTGGAGCTCAGAATATCAGAGGAGTGGTCTATTCGGAAAAGTCCCAGGTCAAGATAGTGTCACTTCCTAGGTCAGATGTTAATGCAAAGAATTATAGTCAAAATATAATATGATTACATCATTATTTACAGGTACTGTGTTTTGGATATACATATACCGTATGTTTCCAGTTCAGAAGGATATTTATTGTCCTTACATGTGGACTTTCTGAGCTTACAAACTAAGAATTCTGACTTTTAATTTGAGAATTACTTGGCAACCCTCATGTTCCCTTATCAGTCAGTCACTCGGTGCAACACTATTGCTATGGGAAATTGCGCCCCCGCACGATTACCTGAAGGAATACATTCACGCCTTTACGGCAGGGGGCGTCAGCGTCACCCCAGAGACCCCGCCCTCTGGGTACTTAAGACGCGGATGCCCATCCTACTTCCTCTTATTGCCCTTCACCTCGCTTAAACCTGAACTTCTCTTCTTGGGACTTCTCTGTTGTTCATCGCTCGACCAGAGGTGAGCTCGCTCCCTACGCAGAGCGTACAGAGAATTTTTCCTGCGTACTGCTGGGCTAGCGAAAGCTAGTCCGGCACATTTTTTCCTTAACCCCGAAGTTTTCTTCTCTTCTCTCCGCAGACTGCTTCGCTCGACGGCGCTAACTGCGTCACATCGCTACCCTGCTAAGTCGTAGCAGGCTAGCCAACGAAAGCGACGCGATGGAGGAGACGTCTCGAAAAAGAATTTTGGAAAGACTTGCTTGTCTTCTCTCGGACATGGCTCCAGAGAAAGGAAGGCAAAAGCCGAGACTTCTGAAAAAAGCTAGCAGGACGGCGAGCCTGACCTCTCGCGCCTGCCCCAGCAGCTGCAGTTTTTACCTCTCGGCGACGGACACCCACGAGGCCTGTCCTGTCTGCCTGGGAATGCTGCACACGAAAATGGCGCTGGACGCGCCTGACTCATGCCAACACTGCAGCCAGATGCTGGAGGCGGTGAGGAGGCACCGAGTGGAAGTAGGATGGGCGTCCGCGTCTTAAGTACCCAGAGGGTGGGGTCTCTGGGGTGACGCTGACGCCCCCTGCCGTAAAGGCATGAATGTATTCCTTCAGGTAATCGCGCGGGGGTGCAATTTCCCATAGCAATAGTGTTGCACCTTGTTCCCTTCCTTCAGGGAACATGAGTTATGGTGCATAACTTTCAGGTTTACTTGATCCTGTATGGTCCCAATATGCCATTGCAAATATTAGCAGATATAGTGACATTACAAGACGTAATAAGATTACAAGAAGCCTTTTTCCACACAATGAGGAATATTGCACCATAGAGGAACCATAACACAATGTTATGTTTTGGAGTAGATTTGAAATGGGTTGAGTCATTTGTACTTGATACTACAAACAATAATATAGTTTTGTTTTTCTATACTAACAATAGACCTTATTTTAACTTTTGGTTTTCAAGAAATATTATTTGTTTGTTTTGAAATTGTCAAATAATTCCAGAAGTTTTAAACAATTGTGAAACTGATTTCAGTGTTGAAAAATAAAATATGTTCCAATAGCACCATACTTTATTTTTTTAATGCATTAAAGGTCCACTGACATGATTTTTTTTACTATTCATAAAATTACTCAATATATATATATTTTATCATTTACATATGTTGGTTTTTGCAAACAAAATGATAAATCACTTTAATTTTGCTTTAAAAGTGATTTTGAACTTCAAGCCGTGTTTAATCATGGGAAATCCGATTACACACGAACGCACCATCTGTGACGTAGTGTGAGGCAGAGGGCTCTGGTCTCTTTAATAGCGGACAATTTAAAACCCGATGAATTTAGCAATCTATGTGAAGATTTGAGCTATTTGTCTTCATTTTGGGAAGCAGAAAATAGTTTGGGTGATGGAACAAGAAACAACAGGATCTAATTTAGGTCTGATGCTGTATCAGACTGACCTTCATGTCGAGCTGCTCACACGCGCACACTGTGACAAGCCCAGAGCTCTGCCTCTCACTACGTCACAGATGGTGCGTTCGTGTGTAATCGGATTTCCCATGATTAAACACGGCTTGAAGTTCTAAATCACTGTTAACCCTTAGATGCATAAGTGGGGTCAAAAATGACCCCGAGGGTTGTTATTCTTCAAAATCTCTGAAACTAAAAGTTTTTACTCTTCCATATTCCAGGTATTCCTCATAAAACATGTTTGTGACTTCAAGCCATTTGAATTTTTTTAAATGTTTTTATACATTTTCAGAAATTGCAGTTTTTGTGTCACTACCCCAGTTTTTCATGAGTGGGGTCAAAAATGACCCCAAGCATTTCCTATAGAATCTCAAGGGTTTTCTTTGGGAACCTTTGATTCTTACCAACTGTGACTGTCAAGATACATTTTCTGTCTCATTTACACATCTGATACCTGCAGTCTCACCACTAGGAGGTCAGTTTGACACAGCAGCATACATGTATTATCTTCATTTACCAACTCCATGACTTTACTGATAGAATATCCTGTTGGTCAACAAAGTAGACACTCTTAGCTAACTACAAAATAATGTTAGTACTTAAGCTAGCTAACATTACACTAGCTTAGTAAGCCAGCTGATATTACTGGATTTGTTGGGTAGAAACTCACTGTATTCATAATTCCTTGTAACAAATGCAAACCTGTTGGATAACCTATTATATATTATTATATATATTATATTATATACATATTGTTTAAAAAATCTGTATGCCTCTTTTATGATTGTCTATTGTTGTTGCTGTTGTCCATTGTTGTCATAGTCCTTTGTTGAAACCAGGTCTCATGTTTGTCTGTTTTATGTTTTCTCATCTAAACTATCATGGCTATTTGGAGGACAGCGATACCCGAAGACCTTGCTCGAGATATGATCCTGAACGGATGGGATGAAGAACCCATCAGTGGTACTGACTCGGGATCTGGCATCTTGAATGTAGAGGATACAGATTATTGTCCACCTGGACATGTCAGGCTGTCTGGAAACCAACCTGCCTCTGCTGAACAAGATCAGTCAGACACGGAGGAGTCCTCTGAGTCCTCCAAAGAGGGAATGGATGTTGTGTCCAACAGAATGAGCACAAGGGCTCTTACTAGTTGTTATCTCCCACTCAGGCTAAAACACCAAGCCACAATTTACTGAGAAGTCGGTCAGGGTCTGCACCTGGGTTTAGCACCATCTCTCAATAGATGCATGAAAGCTGTTTATCACTGATAGTACTATATATTAGAAGGGCAGCACGGTGGCGCAACTGATAGAGCTGCTGCCTTTCAGCGAGCAGGTCCCTGGTTAAAATCCCGGTCCGGGGGCCTTCCTGGGTGGAGTTTGCATGTTCTCTCCTTGCATGCGTGGGTTTCCTCCGGGTACTCCGGTTTCCTCCCACAGATCAAAAACATGCATGTTAGGCTGATTGGTAACTCTGAATTGTCTCTAGGTGTGAGTGAGAGAGTGAATGGTTGTTTGTCTCTATGTGGCCCTGTGATGGACTTGCGACCCGTCCAGGGTGTACCCCGCCCCTCGCACAGTGATTGCTGGACATGGGCACTGGCGACCCCCGTGATCCAAAAATGGAAGAAGCGGGTAAAAGATAATGGATGGATAGTATATTAGAAGAGGTGTTGACATGAACAAACATGGAGGGAAGAAGAGTAGTAACAAGCAGAGGAAAGAGTGGAAAAATCTAAGCAAAGAGGAGCTCATGGCCTTCATTCTTGCAGGAACTGAGAAGAACTGGAATGTACCAATGTGTGTGCTCTTTGGGAGTCTTCTACACAACCCAAGGTACCCTGAACCTACCAACCTACATCACTGAAGCAACTGGAAGATGTGGAGTGACAAAAGTTGCAAACAAGTAACAGGAGAGAGGCACAGAGGGCCAACAGAAGAGAAAGAGGTGCCAGATGTGTCCAAGAAACAAAAATAGCAAAGGCACAAATTGGTGCAGGAAATGCAGTACCCCAGTGTGCAATGGTCACATCCAAAAGCAAATAATTTGTGACGACTGCACACAGTGAATAGAGAAAATATGTTTGTGTGGGCACATGTGAGTGTACAGTGTTCTGGTTGTATGTTCATTCTCTTTTTTGTCCTTCAGACAGATGGACATTCTAGCAATAATTTTTGAAGATTTTTTATGTTATTTTGTGTGATTTTTTTTAAATAAAAAGTTATGAATAACCATATTAAATGTTAAATCAGTTTTTTGTTGACCCAAATACAATAAATATAACTGCCTTTAACCAAAATTAAAGACATAATTCAAATTCATTGCAAAAACCCATTGATTCTAATTGGGGTCATTTTTGACCCCACTCATGGAAGAATGTAGGTATTGGTCGTTCATGCATCCAAGGGTTAAAGCAAAATTAAAGTGATTTATCATTTTGTTTGCAAAAATGAACATATTTAAATGATAAAATATATATATTTTGAGCAATTTTATGAAAATTAAATAATCATGTCAGTGGGGCTTTAAAGCATGACAATAAACAAATGTAATGTTATTGCTGGTGATGTAGGCAGAAAAATAATTTTGCTGAGAATAACTTAAATACTTGTATTTAAGTTTAGCCAGTACAGGTCAATTTAACAACATTGTTTCCAGTGGAAAGTTTTGACCAAATAGCTTATTTGCATATATGTAATGATGTGTCAAGTTGCCTTTGCTATGTTATTTAAGTACAACTTAACAAATTTTATCGTTATTTTAGGTGTGCATTGTGCAATACTGTACTTAAATTGCACAACTTTACTTCACTTACGCTGGTGAAGATTCTCAGTCGTCCAGGACATGATAAATCAAAAATGCGTTCAATTCAAGATCAACTGGACTTTATTTGTAACAGAAGACGTTTCGCTTCTCATCCGAGAAGCTTTATCAATTCAATTCAATTCGGATGAGAAGCGAAACGTCTTCTGTTACAAATAAAGTCCTTTTGATCTTGAATTGAACGCCTTTTTGATTTACTTCACTTGTTTTTTATGTTTAAAAAAATTGATTTTCCATAGATTTTTAAGAAAATCCAACTTATTATACTTAAGTTACAAACTTAAGCTGTACAAGTTGAACAAACTTAACATTTTTAATTTTAAAATATGTATCCAACAATGTTCAGTCAGGTCATGTGGACAGTTCCTTTTCTTTTTTCTTTTGTTGAGAGATAGAGGGTAATTTTTAATACTCAGAAGTTTTCTGGAAGAGAGGTAGATCTGTCTGAGGAAGGCTTTAAGAGTTTGTATGTTGTTGGTTTTTTTGCTTCTGTTTTTTATTTGTCTTTTTCCTCTTTTCATGTTTTACTAAGATATGATTTATGATTTACCCCTTATTGTTATGGTTTTACTTTTGAGCTGACCCCACCTGGGAGGGATGCAGAATGCACGATAAGGTCATCGTCAAAGGGGTGTTGAGAGGAGGGTGTATTTTTCCCCTTGATTGAACTGTTTTTGCTCTATGGCCTTTTTTTCTGCCACATGCATATAGCATCTCTACTTGCAAAGATGATATTGATAATGTAATAAACATCCATAAACAGGGAGGGTTATGTTAGGGCATTTTTGGTCAAGGTTATGGATGTTTTTCACTACTATGAGAATGTTAACTGCCCATGAACCAGGTGTTTGAGTTTGAGAGAGAGAAGCTGATTTGATACTGCTGGCACAACTGGCACTACAAGGACGCTAGTCTATCTATGAGCTTGGAGGAGCTGATAAGCATATAAAAACAAGTCTTGTACACTGCCCGTGGCAGATTCTCGTGACTGGGCTCCATACATGTATACTTTTATACATCTGTTTAACCTGTTGTGATAATATGTCCTTACAAATAAAACCAGTTAAAAGCTTCGCCTGTCATCAAGTGTATCTTCTTTTGAGTAAGTAATATAAATAGAGGATATTTTTATCCAACAATGACTATTAGGTCACTCATGATTTAGAATCTGACCTTTCCCCATCCTGTCTTATTTAAGTTCCCTGAACTAGAATAAGACTATAATGAGGGCGTCCACACTGGGACTCTGTGCCCTGGGCACTAACGTAAAGTTCCAAACTTCTATTCCAGGTAGTCCAACCACTCTATAGCCTTCCCTGAGTCTATTTTATCCTCTGACTTCCCCTTTAAGCCACTTATAGTTTTAGGGATTTTCAATGAAAATCAATATTGCATTTCTCACCTTGTTTTAGGCGATCAGGTTCTTCGATTGACGTGAGCTCAATCCGCCCATCCTCTGGATGTCAGTCCTCTCGTCACTCTAAATCAGTTCAGCAAGGAATGGAGGAGGACTTTAAGCAGTCCTGGCAGTTGACCACGACCAATCCTGAAAGCCAGTCCAACAGATCCTCAGCAATCCTGTTTGTGGTGCAAAGATGTTGTGTAAAAACTATTTAAGGATAACAAAAACACGTGAATAAAATAATAGTATCCAAGAATGGTCTTTTGTTTATTTGAAGCTTCAAAGGCACATACCGGTATACAGAATGTAACGTCAGTCTGCAGCAAAGTGCAGCAAGCAACACTCTGTCAGTAAGTGCAGCAAGCTAACGCAAGGTGTTTATAGAGACTGTGTGTGTGTGTGTGTGTTGCCATATAGGTGGCCAGTAGATAGTCCAGGCAAACTTGGAAAACAGGAAATACCTGGGTGCAGGTGCAGGTTAAATGCAACTGAAACCAGGTATGGGGGAGTTGGAAAAACACAATTTGTCTTGTGAAATGTTGAGTTGGAAAAACACCCCAAGGTCTTATGATAGAACGTTGAGTCAGAGTTTGAGTACAGATTCAAGCATACTTGCATAAATTTTTCTCTTACAAGATGTGATAGGCGGAGATCTCCTTTCCTTTGTGCAACAGACAAAACTAATGTCGAAATCATTACAGAAAATGCCCCTTTTCTATTAGCACCTTTATAACTGGTACAGCACGATTCGACTCGGCTCGGTACGATACACGTTATGTTTCCATTATACTTTGTACTTTCAGTAACGGTTCTAGTGGGCGGAGTTCAAATTGACATCATGCGCCTTACCAGATGGTGGTGGTAATGTTGGTGGTAAGACCCTGAAACAGGTTTCAGTACAGGATGAGAATTTATTTGAGGTTTCTGGTAAATTAAAAAGAATACACATTATTAAAATGCTCAAATTAAACACACAAAAAAAATCCTGCTATGAACTTTAACAAACTTTAGTTCATCATTAAACCTCTGATGAAGCAGATTCTACAAACACATCTATATTTAAAATTTTATAGGCTTTCTTTATCAATTAATGTACTTGCACTCGTGGCTACTTTTGTTGTTCAATTTAGATATATGGTCTTGTTTCTTGTACAGTATACAGATTTTTATTTTTTAATATTGGCTTTGCTTTAAATTTTAATTATTGTTTTGAGATTTGTAAATCTGTGGGTTAGAATAAAGTTGAACTAAAGGCCATAGCTCTTCTTTAAACATATTTGAGGGAAATATTCCTGAGAGATCCAATAATTTTGTCTTTTTATGATTTTTCAGCTGAGTTAACTTTAAAAGATTATTTAATGAAGTCATAAAAGTGAAAACAGGATTTCATAATAAAGCCAGCACTGTTTATTTATTTTCTAATCTTCACTGATAAAAAAAAACATTGCTTTTTTGTACATAAAATGTTTTTAAAAATCATTTCCACCCTCTGTCTCAGTCCCGTCCCGGTCCGCCCGTTTGCCGGGGCTCAGGGTCCGGCTTTCATGAGCATGCAAGGCTGGGGCCCGGACCCCTGCCTGCGGGTCGACAGCTCATATGATCCTCTGCGGTGACCAGCAGAGCTTGGAGCCCACAGAACATGCGAGGCCAGGGCCCAGGGTGCGATGCCCGGGGCCTGGGGCCCGAGGCCCAAGTCCCGTCCTCGCTTGTTCCTGCTGGTTGGCAGCACGGAGAATCTTCAGTGGTGATCGGAGCTCGGAGTCAGGGAGATGACACCCTGCCTGGCCTGAGGGGGTTCCATGGCTCCGATGGAGAGGACCGTGGAGAGTTGGGGATAGGCGGAGCTCCCTCTAGCTCGCACTACATTTTGTCATCGGCACCAAGCACAAAAAACGCCTGCACTTCAGCATTAGACCATGTTGTGGTCATTATTGTTTTTATTAAATCTTTAAAATACGTCCAGTCGCTCCTCAAGTCTGAGTCATTGCAAATGGCGGATCTTGTGAAGGTTTCTCAAACAACCAGTGACTCCACCTCCTGACCAATCAGTGACCGACAGACAGTGTTCTGACATCACGTTTTGGAGTCAGTTCAGCCCGCTTGGAACCCCAGAGAAATGCGTACTGAAAAAGAGACAGGCTGGGACATCCACTCCACAGACTGGGTCTGCTGGGCTAAGGGCAACGTTTCCTCTCATTGTACTTTTAAAAAAATTATCAAAATAAAAATGCGCAATGACTTTGGATATTTAGGGGTGGAGATTTGAGTTGCCAGATCCGAGCAAAGAGTTGCGGAAACAGAACGGGTCAAAATGAGAGAGTTCCCAGATCTTGTTACGGCAGGATCCCGCTCAAATTAACCACTGGCTGTACCATTACTAATGGAAAAGTGGCAAAAGAGCAGACGAGGCAGGGAGCTGAAATCATGACATTCTTTGCTCTTTTAGAGATTTAGAGTTTAGAAGCAATGGCCCTCATTCACGAACCGTTTGTACGCACAGATTTGATCTTAAACTGTGCGTACGAGTGATTTAGGATCATTTGTGGCATTCAACAATGTTTTCGTATCCTAAGATTTTTTTCAGATACGAACAAAATTTACGAGTGGTCCGGACCTGTCGTATATTTTAGGAGCGTCAGTCTGCTGTCATCCAGACGGAATTTCTCCACTAATAACTTCATATTTCGTTATTTAGAAAATATTTAGAGTTTAAAAAAGTCACGCACCACAATTGGTCTTGACAATAGGTTCTGTTTGAAGTCGAATTATAATTTTAAATGTAATAATGACTAACGGATTAAAGTATTTAAATTAAAATCAATTTGTTATCAATGCCGTTTTCTAACACTACAATATTAATATGAAGATCTCAAACTGAAACCAACTTAAATTATGAATTAATTTAAGTTTAATTTGTCTCGGTAACGCAGACTTCAGTAACGCAGACTTTAGGGTGACCTCCTTATGTTGCAGTCATAGCTGTCAGATAGCTCAATCAGTAAAGCTTTGCGTTGCAGTGCCGAATCTTATGGGTTCGAGTCCCACATGGAACGTTTTTTTTTTCTCCTTTTAATTCATTCCAGATTTAAAAAACACAAGAAAACTATTTACAATACAACAAGAAATGAAGCATAAAGTCTTTTTAATCTGGAATGAATAAATAATCTAAAGAAGGAATGAAAAAAAAAATAGGCATACCTTGTGGGAATCGAACCCACGGAATCTCAATAAGCGGTGCAATGCTTTAACCAGTTAGCCACGTGTATGGTTTAACCCTCCTGTTATGTTGCGGGTCAAATTGACCCGTTTTAAAGTTGAATATTTTTTTAAAAATAGTTAAAAATATTTTTTCTGCATGAAACTTTTTCTATTTGTCTTAATAGTTCCAATCAACATATAAATTGAAAATGATTCACTTTACACATTTGTACCACCCCCTGCGTCTACTTGTTACATCGATACTGTTCGGGTCAATTTGACCCGGCAGTCAAATTGAAGGGTAAAAAGGGTAAAAAAAATCCAATTCTATTTGTTTCCTTGAAACTATGAGACATATTTCACTACACACACACATACACACACACACACACACACACACACACACACACACACACACACACACACACACACGTGTGCACGCACACACCACACACATGCACACATGCATGCACACAAACCCACTTTCTCACTATTCTCTTTACTTCACAAGGAAACTGTGAGAAAGCAGGTGTTTATACAACTTTTGACGGGAACCTTTTCTGTTCCCGTGGGAAAACTCCACCCACACTGAGTGGACACTCAGCAGAAGGGGAGAGGTGGGAGAGCATATATACTCTCTGCAAGGGAGTCCTAAACATATTACACACTGAAGGTACATGTGATATTGTCACTGTCAGAGGTCAGGAAATGAGCAGCAGGAAAAAAGTTTACAGCCCTGGATGTGTTGGATCTTCTTATGGTGTAGTCACACTGAGCAGCGTTTCAGCCTCCAAAGCCTCCAGTTTACATGTAAAGTCAATGGTGGACCCGCTTCCAGCAGCTTCTTGGCGTCTGGCGTCAGGTCGCGTGCGTGTTGAGCGTGCTGGGAAGCGTTTTTTCGTGCACGTGAACCGGCTTCAGCCTCCAAACCGAGCATTCAACATGCTGAAGATTTTGCGGTTCAAACTTTCAAACGCCGCTCAACTCTACCTGATTGGTTGGTGTGTCAACCAATCAGGGAGAGTCGGGGGGAGAAGAGAGGGGGTCAGGGGGAGAGTCCCTATGTGACGCGGAAACGAGGGTGCGCGCGCACTATGTGACGTATTGTTTGTCGGAAAAAAAAAGAAAAGACCCGCGAGGTCGTGGACTATGGAAGAGAAACTCATTGTAGCTGTGTGTTCGCGACAATTCCTTCACGACCAGTCAAGTCTGCTCGACAGAGACGGAAATAAACAGCTCCTCGCCTGGCGGAGTGAGCAGGACTCTGTGCGCAGGACTCTGTATACCGGTAAGCTCCTCCCACACACCCAGCAGCTGTTTCGCGTTCTGGCGTTCAGGTTTGGACACGCTGCATTCACAAGTGCGTCCACTTGCGTGCGTGAGGAGCTTTTTGGAGGTTGAAAACGCTGTTCGGTGTGACTACACCATTATTGATCATGACAGTGAAATAGAAGAGGAGGTGTCTGAAGCTGAAGACAGTATTGAGGTCTATTCTGAGTCTGATTATTCTGATTATGAACCAACTGATGAAAGTGATATTCATGTTTCTCCAAGCAAGACATACATGTCAAAAAATGGTGAAATTCAGTGGTCTTCATCTAGTGTTCCTAAGATCTTATTTTGTTGTTTTGTTCATTTCTGGTTCAAAAAACAGTAGTTGTATAAAGTTTACTTTCAATACAAATCTTCATGCCTCATTTGTCTTGATTTTAATGAGCGGGTCAATTTGACCCAGAACAGTATATGTGTCTCAAGTTCAATTATAAAGATCACCCTTTGAATTTTTTTTTTTAAATGTAATATAATTTTTTTTACAAAAATCAATTTCAAGGATAATTATTGTTTTTTTGTGTGTAGGTTTTTTCAGCAAACATAAAAAATGTAAATCACATATTTTATGTCCAAATGAGTTAGTCGTCGTCATTATCCTTTATTTATGAGAAATAAAAAAAAACATCATTGCACAAATATTGACTGATATGGTTAGTATTGGAGTTAATAATCAGATACAAAAATGTTTTGGAGGATTTTTTGGGTTTCTGACACTATTACATGATTAAACACTCCCCGGGTCAAATTGACCCACGAACATTATTGCTGTACCTCAGAAACGAACATAACAGGAGGGTTAAGGTCCACATTTATTATAAACAAACATTCTTTGGCATTAGTTGGTCATTTACTCCCATAAGTGACGCTGCTAATAAGGACAGATTTACTTTTCTCGATCAAGGAGAGCAGAACTTCAATCTCCGCACCGGTAGAGTTCTTCTTTTTTACTTTTCGCTGTAATTTTATGAACGAACACGTTTTGCCTCCGAGGCAGGAAACGTAGCCTTATATGGTGTTTTGAGGGGTGGGGATTATGTAAATAACCTCTCCGCGTGCACGCGCAGGTTGATAGAACAGGTGGGATTCATCATATTTACGTAGCCATTTACACACTTTTCCTTAGGATAGAAGAGTTTGTTGAATCTGACGTGGCATGTTCGTACGAAAGCTTCGTACGAACAAAAGTAGGAGAAATTTAGGATAAAAATACGAACATGTTCGTGAATGAGGGCCATTGTTTAGAATATTGCAAGAGTGTGGGAAGGGTTTAAAACACTTTATATATATATATATATA
>JBBPBX010065638.1:0-11846 GCA_038048925.1 Garcialebias charrua | reverse complement strand
AAAATAATTATTGGACCAAAGCTTTTGACATGAAGATGTGCTGTTTAGTGATGAGTGAGAAAATGGATCTTTATCCTGCCCTACTGTGAATTTGAAAGCCTTTCTGCTTCCAAATGTTCTGGACATCAAATAACTAATTTTCATTCAACCTTTAGTCAGGTAAATCTTTTGAACCTCATGGGCTCATTTACGAAAGCGACCTGCTAAAACTAAAGAACAATGAACAGCAGTGATAGAATTTCATTAAACAATAAACAAACAAACAATAAACAATAGAAAACAAAAAGAGAGAAAAAAACAAAAGATTTTTTTTCTTTTTTTTTCTTTTCTTTTCTTTTCTTTTCTTTATCTTTTTTTAATTCTTTGCAAGACAAGTTTCAAGCAGTCTAGCATGTGGACCAGCAACACAAACTGAGCCATTAAGATGCAGAATAAGTTTGTTTATTGTAGATTTGTGATGAAATGTGTGCAAACATTTGCAGAAAGTGCCATGGCTCTATCTTGTTGTTCATTGATCAACAAGCACCTGTCATCACATGTTGAGAATAAATTTGGGAGTTTTAACGACTCAGCCTGACATCTTGGATTATAGCTTAAAAAAACTATACTGGGAACTTAACTCTGCAAACAATACCTGTAAATTGTTTGGTTAAGCTGAAAATCATGGGGTGCCATTTGTAAAGTTGCCCAGTCAAAAATTAACATCAATATTTTGGTTTATTGGGCTTTTAATAAGACATTTTTATTTTCAGTCAGATTTTCACCATGTTATTCATATATGTATAAATGTCATAGTTCCCGAATAAATATCTAATTTACAAGATAAATATTTAGTTTACAAAAAAGTACTTAACTTGCAAGTTCATTCATTAATTCAACCTTTATTTAATAATAATAATATATATTATATATATTTTTAGTTATATTATATATATTTAATAAAAACTTAATGAAGTTAAATATTTAGTAAACTAAATATTTTGGTATAAATTAAATATTAAATTTACACCTAAATAATATATTTTTAGTTATATTATATAATAAAAACTTAATGAAGTTAAATATTTAGTTAGTAAACTAAATATTTTGGTATAAATTAAATATTAAATTTACACCTAAATATTAAGTTTACTAACTAAATATTTAACTGGCAAGTCAAGTATTTAGTTTGTAAACAAAATATTTATCTTGTAAATTAAATATTTAATTGGGAACTATGACATTTATAAATGTATGAGTAACGTGGTGAAAATATGACTGAAAAAAACCAACACATTTTTTTCTTATTCAAAGCCAAATAAACCAAAATGTTAATTTTTGACTGTGCAACTTCACAAACGGCACCCCATAGTAAATACTGCTTTAGAGACAGTACAGTATTTAGAAATATACTTTCTGTTGGTTTTTAATCAGTCTGCCTGCTCCGTCCCCCCCACCTGAAGACATGGTATGGCCTGTGATGGGACATCATTTTGGAGAGTAGATGTCTTGCATAGAGGCAAAGCTCTCTAATCCAAAGGCCAGATAATTCAAGTGCAAAGAGGATTAGCTCCAGCCCAGCAGATCCATTGGCTAAATTTAGCCCCCGTTCTTTCTGCCTTCACCGGTCTCCATCTAACCCCTCAGTCGAGCTCCGCCTGTCAGACCTTCTGTCCATCTATGCAAGGACTCTGTCCACAAATCACACACTCAGTAATGCCGTAACAATTTCAGACCTGTGCTGTCAAATAATCCTGCTTCTTTTCCGAGCCTCACGTCAGTGCAAACACTCCAGCTGTTTGCTATACCATTAACTTTTACAGCCTTTTGCTGCACCTATCCCAACATTTTTAAGATGTGTTGCTGTCACCAATAAATAAATAAAAATGTATAAACTATTGCAAATATCCAAACATCTGAAACCTTTCTTGAGTTTATTTGTGAATGAAATGTGGATTTTAAGATTTGCAAATCATTGTATTTTGTTTTTATTTATATTTCACACATCTCAACTTTGACAGATTTATAGTTGTATGTACAGTTCAGTCTGACTCATTTCACTGTATCGAAGTCATTTGTGTCAAACTCAAGGCCTGGGGGTCAAATCTGGCCCTCGTTGACATCTGGCCCCCAATATGTTATTTGAAATGTAAAATAATTTTATCATTTCAATTTTTTCAGTAATCTTTGATTATGATGTCAAAAGTGCAACAGAGAATGTCAAATGAAACCAATCTAACTCTTGTTGAGGAACCTGCAAGCAAGTTACCATCTAAGTTATTCTATTGAAAAAGTTGATGTTTGGTTTTATCCTTGTCATCTATTGACAGAGCTACTGTTTTTCTTCTGGCGAGCACTGAGAGATGACAGCTGGTGGTGCTCTTTCCCTGGAGGAGAGCCAGTCGCCGCAATCCAATACAGAGAGGTGTCATGAAAGCTTTTGGGAAATGAATAAACTCCAGGCAAGATATTCAGGGAGAAAGTGTTAAGCCTATACTAAACCAGTGGTTTCCAACCATGAACCTTAAGGAGCACAATCCTGCATGTTTATTTTTTTCCCTGCTTTGGCATACCTAATTTGAGTGAATGGGCGATTAATAGGCTTCTGCTGACCTTGAGTAAGTAATTACAGTAAATCACTGATTTAAATAGGCAAATTTTATAACTGGTGATGATATGGCAGGCGTCTCCCGCATCCAGACAATCACTTCTCATTTTCTTGGAGTGACCAGTGTTGCCAGATACAGTAGTGTTTAGGTTTTCCAACCCAAAAATCAGTTAAAAACCACCACATCACACAAAAATCCACCCAATCAATATATTGTTATAGTATATTTTCAGTTTGATCATGAACACACATCAGTACAAGCCAAGGTAATTTAACAATATGTGGCAAAACGCAACAATCCAACAAAAATTTTCCCTGAGTTCCCAGCAAAATCAGAATGAAAACCGCCCAATTGGCAGTAAACCGCCCAGTCAGGCCACACTGGGAGTGACGCATGTGAGTGAAAGGGGGTGGGCATGATGGGGGTAACAAAAACATGTACATACAACATATTTAGCAATGAGTCACTTTATCGTTTGGATTTAAACCAGTACATTTTGAATCCAACAAAAGCAAAGATGTTGACAAATAAACTTTACAATATTCTGGCAGTGGGGGGGACGCTGTGGAGCGCTGATGGAGTAGGACGTGCTTTGTGTCAGCTCCTCCGGAACATGCATTTAATATACTTTTTTGCACCTTTTAACATCCTTTTTCTGGCATAGACTGGTTTTTGTTATCGAAGAAATACACATATTCGATGCCCAAAGTGGGACCACCGAGGATAAATATGGGGAAACACGACAGAGCAGTTTGCGGCGAGGCCAGCCATGAGGCTACAGTGGAGTTTGATGCTAATAGCACTCTGCTAGACAAGCTGAAGGAGATGATCGACGAACTACGCACCGATCTCATCAGCAGGTTTGAGACTATAGCTTTGGCTATTATTAAGAAGGAGGTTACAGCTGTTTTGACAAAATTGGAAGCTAGAATGACCTCGGCCGAAGCTAATATTTCCGACCTGGAGCGGGCGGCTAACGACTGGGACGAGAAGCTAACCACCATGGAGGCCCGGATCACCTCCCTAAACACGACAGTGGACACGTTGACTAAAAAATGCGAGGACTTGGAGGGTCGTTCCAGACTGAATAACATTCGCCTCGTGGGGGTACCGGAGGGCTCCGAGGGCCAACACCCTACGAAGTTCGTGTCAACGTTAATTCAAAATCTGCTCGGCCTCGAAGCCAGGCCTGCCATCGACCAGGCCCACCGCGCCCCGCGGACCAGACCAACGGAGGGAAAGCCCCCGCGCCCGCTTGTGGTCCGGGTCGCCTTGCTTCAGGATCGAAATGAGATTTTTGCGGAGGGCTCGGGGGTCGTCTCCTCTGCTTTATGAAGGGAGACGTGTCCTCATCTTTCCTGACTACTCGCCCGCAGTGACTAAAAAACATGAAAAGTTCATGGCGGTGAAGAGGGAGCTTCACTCCTGCCCTGGTGTGAAGTTTGGGCTTCTTTTTCCTGCTACTCTGCGGATTACTCTCCCAAATGGTCAAACTCACAAATTCGAGGATTCAGACCTGGCTACGTACAGACTTTGTTAAGAAGAACATTAAAAATGTGGGCGACTCATCCGTGTTATAAACTCGAAATGGTGCTGTTTAAGTGCCCTGTTTACACATTCTGATGGTGGTTTCCACTCTGACTGCTTATCTTGTTTGGGCCTTTCGGCCTAAGAGGTATATCTATGACATGATCATACAGCTATATTAAGTAGTTTACAATACTTTGGGCATTACAATTGCTGTAGAACGTATTGTTGTCCTATAACAGTGCCTTCAAAATGATCACATGAATATAACATGATCATGATCTACCTCAGATGTTTATTTCTTGGCCTTTTTACTTTTATATATACATATATACAGTATGTTTACTTTGTTACTTTTAATTTTCTTTTTTAGGTATTACTTAAGCTGGCTTTTATGGGTCTGCTCGCACATTAGTTCTTTTTATTTTATATATTTTTTTTATATATTTTTCATTTTCTTTATTTTTTTAATTCTTTATTTTATTATATATGCTTTTTTTAATGCTCTTTGGGACAAGATTCTCTTTTATATGTATGTGTGTGGGCGTATGTGTGTACGTGGGTGTATGTATGTGTGCATGTGTAGCCCAGACAAATATTTTAGTACATTGATTACGCAGACAGAGTACAGTTAACACATTGATACACAGACAGAGGGTAAAGGTGGGTTGCACATGTGTACATATACATATTTATTCATTCCTTTTTTTAAAATTATTGTTAATGCTAGTTCTTTATACGGTGCAATTCTTGAATATTGTTTCACTTGCATCATGTTCCCAGGAGATGGCGGCTGTGGTTGTTACTGCTCTCGTTCTTCCCCCTTTCCTCAGTCTTTGGTGAACTGTGTGATAGGTTCCTTTTATGTTCTTTGTGGGGTCTCGCGTGTCCCGTTTGGGGGGATGCTTCGGCGAGTGGGTGGTTTGCAGTGGGTGGGATCTCGTGTATCCCGATTGGCGGAATGCTTTGGCGAGCGGGTGGGAGTGGGTGGTTTGTGGTGGGTGGGATCTCGCGTGTCCCGATTGGGGGGATGCTTCTGCGAGGGGGTGGGTTTAGGGGGTGTCTTGGTTTGTTGGGGTACACACATTGTTTGATGTCATTGTATGGGTGTTTTCTTTATTATTATTATTTTTCTCTCCCCCTCTCTACCTCCCTTTCCCCTCTCTCTTTCAGGCGACCAGGGGGCAGCCCTGCCTATTCTACTCTGTGCTGAACTATGGCTGATTCTATCCCGACACCAGCAGCAGGGGTAGGACAGGAGATCTGTTTTACCAGCTTTAATTGCAGGGGTATTAACACCCCCCAAA
The DNA here is from genome assembly GCA_038048925.1 of Garcialebias charrua. Classification (NCBI taxonomy): domain Eukaryota; kingdom Metazoa; phylum Chordata; class Actinopteri; order Cyprinodontiformes; family Rivulidae; genus Garcialebias; species Garcialebias charrua. The sequence goes on along the minus strand of JBBPBX010065638.1, from coordinate 6,424 downwards.
AGCGCAGTAAGGTAATACACCATACAATGCTTGGGGACACACATAGCATTTTTGCAGGAGACACACCTTAGGAATGGGGATCACCTAAAATTGAGGCGTAGCTGGACTGGCCAGGTTTTCCACTCCTCTTTCAACACCAAATCCAGTGGGGTGGCGATTCTTATTAATAAATCTACCCCTTATGTGCACTCTCAAACCATTTCTGATTCATGTGGCAGATACATTATTATTATTATCACGGGTGCTATCCACAATATTCCGGTAGCCTTGGTCAATATTTATGCTCTCAATTGCGATAATGACTTCCGGGTCAACGCTACAACAAGATGGCTGCATAGAACTCAGCTCCTCCGTGTCTGTAATTAAAGTATCCTCCTTACTCCACTTGGACAATCTATGACTTCAATTTCAAGCACTTAACGGGGAAAGATGTCGAAAACTAACAGGACCGAAAAGAAAACGTCTAAAAAACAAGACATTGGCGAGCAGTCGAGAGACGCTAATGAGGATGATGCTAACGCTACCACGAAGGAAGCTAGCTTCAACCCACAGGAGCTAACGCTACTGGAGAGTATCAAACAGCTCTCTAAAGACCTAAAGGAATTCAAAAAAGAAATGAAACACGACATGGAAGAACTCAAAGAAGACGTTAAGACTACAATGAAGGAGGACTTCAACAGATTCAGAGAGGAGATGATTCATGAGCTACAGAACCAGAAAGGTAACATCACCGAGGCGCAGGCCCGAATAGCAGACCTGGAAGCTACATGCTCCGAAATGAAAGACATGCTACTTGAGACTTTAGAAAGTAACAGAACTATGAATGACAAACTTGTGGGTTTGGAAAGCCAAAGTCGAAGAAATAATATTCGTATCTATGGTGTGCCAGAAGGAAAAGAAGGAAGATCAGTTTCTGAGTTTGTGGCCGACCTGCTAATCAAGCAGCTCAAATTACCGGATGGAAATTAGCTCCAGATCCAGCGGGCTCACCGAGCTCTGGTATCCAAACCACCTCCCAATGCAGCTCCGAGATCAATAATTGTGAATTTTCTACAATTCAGCACAAAAGAAATGCTTCTAAGGAAAGCCTGGGAGCAGAAAATGGAGATGGAAGGTAAACGCCTTTATTTTGACAACGACTATGCTCCCGAAGTAATAGAAAAACGCAAATCATACGGCCCATTAAAGGCAGTTCTGAAACAGAAAGGTGTCAGATTCTAGACACCGTACACAAAGATAAAAATCTTCTGGGACTCGGGAGTACAGACCTACGAGAATGCAGATGAAGCAGCATCTGAAATTAACAAGAGAGGCTTCAACTTGTCTTGGATACCAAAAGAGAATAAATCAAAAGTGGCCAAAGACAGACTGGACCAGAGCCATATATATAGAGAGTTCTGACACGCTTTGATCTCACCGACAGGCGGTCAATCGTTCCAAACAACGGCTATGGAAACCTTGTGGAGCTGCGCCCTCTGGCGGCGACGGAGCGCTACTGCAGGCAGCTTCAGACTAACCAGAGCCATGGAACAAATCGCCCCCTCCTTGACCCACGTGACTTCCACATTCCATTCTTACAACGGAACTCTATGGAAGTGTCGCAACTCTCACTTTATATGGCTCTGGACTGGACACACTGGTACCATGGAAACGGGTCAACAACACTGGTGCGGGTCAACGTGCAAAGGAAAAACTCAGAGAGTTCAGACATCAAGACCAGTGACTCTCGGCTACGAATCACATGATCAGGTTTGCTTATTTACTGGAGAAGGGAGAAGAGGGAAGGAGAGAAGAAAAAAGAAATAACATATGAACGGTTTAAGAATTGAATGATTTATTTATCTTGACTTAAATTTATTTTGGATATCAATCTCTCTTCTGTTACTAAAACTATCTATTACAGGTCCTTTGATATATATTATAATACCGAACGGAGTAAATGTTGTAACGTTACCCAAATGTTGGACTCATCTAGTACAAATAGACTTCTGTCTACTGCTAGAGAGGGCCCCCACCCCAGTGTGGTGACTTGCCCTCATCCTACCAACAGGGATCTTGAGAGATGTCTTCGTACATCTCCACCTTTGGAAGTTTCTGTTGTATTTGTCCATTTGAGTTTTAATTGTTTATTTAATTATTTTTTGGGGGTTGTTTTTCAAAAATTATATGATGACCATACCAATTTAAATAATGGTTAATAATATCAAGATTGTTTCGTTGAATGTGAATGGCATGAATAATCCTATAAAACGTAAAAAAAAATATGACTAAAATGCGCAATGAGAAAGCACAGTTAATTTATCTACAGGAAACACAATTGTCTAAATCGGAACATGAAAAGCTCAGGGGCTTTGGCTACTCAAAAATATTTTACAGTTCTTTCAGACATGGAAATAAGAGAGGTGTTTCAATTTTGATTCATGACTCAATAAAATTTGATTGCAGCTATGATTTATCAGATAAAGAAGGGAGGTATGTGATATTGAAGGGGACTCTTGAAAATGAAAAAGTAACACTGGTAAATGTATATATTCCTCCAAAAAGTAACATACAATTATTTAGAATTCTTCTCAATAAAATAATTACGGAATCAGACGGAATGTTGGTCTGGGGAGGGGATTTCAACATGGTATTAAGTCCAAAACTTGACACAACAAATAGTAAAAAACAACAAAATCCAATTACTAACAAAATTAAGCTGTCACTTGATGAATTTGGATTTGTTGATGTCTGGAGGGAGTTAAATCCTGATATAAAAGATTATACCCATTATTCTGCACCCAACAAAAGTTATTCGAGAATTGACTATTTTTTCATGAATAAATCTGACATATATAAGGTAAAAGAATGCAAAATAGAAGAAACAAGTATATCTGACCACGCCTCCTTAATATTAAAACTAAACTTACCTTCTAGAAAACTCAAGACGACATGGCGACTAAATGTAGGCTTATTGAATTATAAAACAATCAAAACAGAAATTTCTGATGATATAAAAACCTACATAAAAGAAAATGATGATGGACAGGTATCTCCGGTGATACTGTGGGATGCACTTAAGGTAGTACTAAGAGGAAGGCTGATATCAAAATCTGTGGCTTTTAAGAAATCCAGAGTGGAAGCCTATGAAAAAGACAGAGCTCAACTAATAGAACTAGAAAAACAACACAAATTAACACAAAATCCTATCCTGCTTATAAAAATAAAAGAATTAAGAAACAATATTGATAAGATACTTACCTATGAAATTGAAAAAAAAATCAAAATTTATTAGACAATCGTATCAGGAATTGGGATCTAAAGGATCAAAATTATTAGCTAAGAAACTGAAAAAGCAACAGTCAGATAATTATATCTATAAACTAAAGGAAGGTGAAACATCTCAGATGATATATGATCCAGTAAATATAGAGGACATGTTTAGAGAATACTATCAAAGATTATATACTCAACCTCACTGTATTGCAAAAAATAGTGAGATAGAAACCTTCCTGGAGTCATTGGATTTGCCCTCAATTGGACAAAACCAAAATAAACTTTTCATATCCCAAATAACAAGAATAGAAATACAAAAAGCAATAAATAGGTTGAGAAATGGAAAAGCACCAGGAAGTGATGGATTACCATCTGAGTGGTACAAATCTTTTAGTGAAGATCTTATACCAATACTAGAAAAATCATTTATTATACATTGGAACACGCAACGCTTCCCCCCTCCTGGAGAGAAGCGATTATAACAGTTATTCCAAAAAAGAAGAATAGTGATACATGTTCCGATTACAGACCTATATCTATTCTAAATGTGGACTATAAAATTTATACATCAATATTAGCGAAACGACTCGAACAATTCATTGGGGATCTCATAGATGAGGACCAAACAGGATTTATTAGAGGACGTCAGACAAGAGATAATATTAGGAGGGCCCTTCACATTATAGACCATATTCAAAATAAAAATATTAAGGCTATTCTAATCAGTCTTGATGCAGAGAAAGCTTTTGACAGTGTAAGCTGGAATTTTTTATATAAAACGCTTGAAAGATTTGGTTTTAACGAAAAAGCCGTGCAATGTGTGAGGACACTTTATCAATCACCAACAGCCAGAATCAAGATTAATGGAAATCTGACAGATAATATAAAATTAGAGTGTTCTACACGGCAGGGTTGCTGTTTATCACCAATATTTGCAATTTACATTGAACCTTTGGCACAACATATGACAACACAAAGATCACAAAGGGCATTAATATTCATAATGAGTCTCATAAAATAGGTTTATTTGCAGATGATGTCATCTGCTATCTATCAGACCCTGAAAACACAATGCCCTGTTTGTTTAACCAGTTAGATATATTTGGCTTCTACTCAGGATATAAATTAAATTTGAAAAAGACACAGGTTTTGACATTCGCTTACACGCCATCTGAAAAAATATGTGGAAAATATCAACTAAATTGGAATGCCAATAAGATGACCTACTTAGGAATAAACTTGACCAAAAAAATAGATAATCTATATGAATTCAACTTTACTAAAGTTGACCAAGAAATTAGGAATGATATCAGAAGGTGGGATATACTACCTTTAGATTTCAGCTCCAGAATTCAAGCTATCAAAATGAACATGTTACCAAGGCTACTGTATCTCTTCCAGGCATTACCTATAGAAATCCCGGACAGACAGTTTAAAATATGGAACCAGATTACATCTAGATTTATATGGAATGCTAAAAAACCCAGAATAAAATTTAAAATTTTACAATTACCAAAGCAAAAAGGAGGTATGGCACTACCTGATTTTAAAGAATACTATCATGCTGCTCAAATAACTCCTATAATAAATATAACTGCCAAAAATTATGAAGCAAAATGGAAAAATATTGAACAAAGAGTCCAGGGAAGGGAATTACGGAGTATCATCGGAGAAATAGAGACCACCAAAAGTATACTTAAAGATGTTAACACCATTACCAGATTCACACTAGGTAAATGGTTATACATAATTCGAAAATGTAAATTAGAAAAACAACTATGTATGATTCAGTGGCCTGCTTATAACAAATATTTTACCCACGACCCTCGATTTAAACAATGGCTAGAAAAAGACTTAACAGCATTATGTCTGATCATTAAGGATGGCCACTTCAAAAGCTTCCAGGAATTACAGCAAGAATTTGCTCTAATGACTCAAGACCATTTTAGATATTTACAATTAAGGGATTTCTACAATAAAGAGATAAAATATAAAATAGGCCTACATGTAAACGGGATAATCACAATGCTGATTGAGACCTATAAGGGTAAAAAACACAGAACAATGTCTTTACTTTATAAGTATCTGTTAGAAAATAGAGGTGTAAATATATTAGATATTAAAACTAAATGGGAAAGAGAATCCATCCATCCATCCATCCATCTTCTTTCGCTTATCCGGGGTCGGGTCGCGGGGGTAGCAGCCTAAGTAGGGAGGCCCAGACTTCCCTCTCCCCAGCCACTTGGAGCAGCTCCTCCGGGGGAATCCCAAGGCGTTCCCAGGCCAGCCGAGAAACATAGTCCCTCCAGCGCGTCCTGGGTCTTCCTCTGGGTCTCCTCCCGGTGGGACATGCCCGGAACACCTCACCAGGGAGGCGTCCAGGAGGCATCCCAAAGAGAATTAGAAATTATATTAACTGAAGGTGAATGGTTGAATATCTGGAAAACCCAAACTACAACCTCTTCATCCAGAATTTGGAGAGAACATTGTTGGAAAAATATCAGATTCTTCATAACACCCAAAATTTGCAGTAAATTCAACTCTAAAAATCAACCGTGTTGGAGAGATTGTGGAACATTTAATGTCGATCACACACATATTTTCTGGCTTTGCCCAAAAATTACACAGTTTTGGAATGAAATACATACAAAGATTGTAATGATATTGGGTTACACAATACCTAAGACCGGTCTGGTGTTATATCTAGGTCTTATAGATAAGGTTGTATTCAATAAGGATTGTTATTTGTTTAAAATTCTGTTAATGGCGGCTAAAAAGGTGATTTTAGTCCAACTTTACTTATTGTCCATTATGAAAATGGAAGTCTGTTATGGACAAAAAATATATTTTCGTCCAACTTGACTTAATTTATATTCCATTACAAATTTGGAAGTCTATTATGGCCATAAAAAAGTCCAACTTGATTTAATTTACTGTTCATTGGGAATATGCAAGTCTGTTATGACCATAATAAAAAAAAAAATAGCCCAATTGCCACATTAGTAGCCCAACACAATTATAAAATTATTTATGTATATGAATAACTTCCCAGAATAAAATATATAATTTTAAGATTTTGAATACTTTCAGCAGAAGTAATCTGGAAGCTGTTGCTTTGAATAAAACACACCTGAAAGAAACAAACACTCACCTTCATGCTCTCGTGCAG
>JBBPBX010065637.1:0-19898 GCA_038048925.1 Garcialebias charrua | reverse complement strand
GGAACTGATCCTCATCCCGGCCGCATCACACTCGGCTGCAAACCGCTCCAGCGAAAGCTGTAGATCACGATCTGATGAAGCCAATAGGACCACATCATCTGCAAAAAACAGAGAAGCGATTCTAAGGCCACCAAAACGGATCCTCTCAACACCTTGGCTGCACCTAGAAATTCTGTCCATAAAAGTTATGAACAGAATCGGTGACAAAGGGCAACCTTGGCGGAGTCCAACTCTCACTGGAAACGAGCCTGACTTACTGCCGGCAATGCGGACCAAGCTCTGACACCGGTCGTACAGGGACCTAACAGCCCATATCAATGGGCCTGGTACCCCATACTCCCGGAGTACCCCCCACAGAACCCCCCGAGGGACGCGGTCGAATGCCTTTTCCAAGTCCACAAAACACATGTAAACTGGTTGGGCAAACTCCCACGCACCCTCCAGGACCCTGCTGAGGGTGTAGAGCTGGTCCAGTGTTCCACGACCAGCACGAAAACCACACTGCTCCTCCTGAATCTGAGGTTCGACTATCCGATGGACCCTCCTCTCCAGAACCCCTGAATAGACCTTTATTTTGTGTTAATGAATAACCTTGTGTTACTTGTATAAGCATTATTGAATCCAATGTTTGATAGTCAAAGACTGTTTAATTCAAACTGTTAATTCAAGTTGGAAATCCAATGTTATTTCAAAATGTTGATCATTATTCATTTTTCTTCTCAAACCTGCAGTGAAGATTCAGTGACACCGTTTATCTCATTTTAGTTTGAGCTCAGGACAATCTCCACACCCAGAGACTTTTTGTTTTTGTCCTATTTAATAATCAAGATAAATATCTGTTTTTGCTATTATCATTAATAGGTTCCATATGTGATGCTGTGATAACATTTGTTCTAATCACAAAACTGTTTTGTTAATGAGTTAAGACAGTTTAAATCTGTTGTATCATAAATACTGGCGTCTTAAAAACTAACTCTTTAAGATTTCTGACATGAACTAATCTTCTGACACGCTCTGATGTCACCACATGCCTCTCCTGCTGCCATTTGGCCAATCAGAAAACAATACGTTTTCTGGGTCAAGTCTCAGTTAAAAACTTCCACTTCCTATCTCCTCAGTTGAGTTGGTGTAAGGAAGTTAAAACTATGTCCTTCTCCTGAAAGCTGGGGAACGCCAGTCAAAAGACCAATGACTCCGTTCATCAGCAAGGATTTCACAGCAAGCTGCTGTGAAACCCGACCTAGAGCTGAAACACTCCATTTGAAAGAATTTCCTTCAAAGAAGCTCTTATCTTGAAAAAAAAAACCAACCAGGAAGTGCCGTTACTTCGGTGATGTGGAAGCCGTCTTGTGAGCGAACCGTTGCAAAAATGGACGTCGGTCGCCTGTAAAACGTAGCACGAACAGACAGTTCGTGCATGTGAGGTTGGGACAGAGACCAAGAATCTTCGCACAGGTAAAACGTCGATGGCCATTCGACCGAGTTGAGCGGAAGCCACAGAGGAACTGCAGTTTCTGGTTAAAAAACACATCAAGATATACCTCTCCTCCTCCTCCATTTTCTTCCTCAAACTTTCTCCTTAAACCTTATTTAAGCCAGTAAACTTAAGCTAAATGCCTGCAGACATAAGTTATTATAAGATCGATAACTTGTGTCCTGTTGTTCCTATGAAATTACGAACGCGTGTTTCATCTGTGCTGAAGTTAATTATAGGAAACCTGATCACTCAATCATGTACATACCCAGACAGCATTTACATTTGGGCCGGATCCGTTTACAAGTCGCCAGATCCGCATAACAGTCAGATGCGGTTTACACCTCTGAGCCAACTCCTTACCGGGCTCGTTTACAAGTCGCCAGATCCGCATAACAGTCAGAGACGGCGTGGTGTTGTGTGCCAGTTCCACCCCGATTCTGAGATCATGAGCTGCACTGACACCTGCGCTGGGTGTGGTTCTGATCCGGTTTTTGCCTGCAGACCGAATGCGCCAGCCTCAGAGGTTTACTAAAACTGACATCTGGCTCTGATCTGGTCCCAGACTGCAAGCCAACTGCGCCTTCCTTATTTTTGAAAGCAACAGACGCAGCACTAAGAGAAGTGATCGCATGCTTGTGGTAAGCCCAAGTAACAGAGAACGTTAAACTAACGTTCTGGTATGGTTCTTACATTCTGTTAGATCACAACGTTCTTAGAACGTTCTTTGAAGGTTTTGACTAACGTTTGAACAAACCTAGATATAACGTTCTAACCTAACGTTCTTAGAACGTTCAACAAACGTTCCCTTTGCCATGCCAGTTTCTTTACACAAAGTATTTTCACACTGGTTTATTTTTCTGTTTTAAACGTTTTGTCAGTTTTTTGAAACAGCTCGAGCTGTTTTTTTATATTGTGTATATATATATATATATATATATATATATATAATATTGTTATTATTATTATTGAGCATGCATCAGGGTATTATTATTATCATCATTATTATTATCATTATTCAATTTTATTCTGCGTTACTCCAGGCGTACGTGAAACGTGAAGTTGTTTGCTTTCTGCCCTTTTTCATGGTCTTCATGCGTTATGATTGGATTGGGGGTAGAACGTGATCATGTACGTCCCAACCAATCAACGCCACTCTTGCTTATCAGGTTGCATGTGAACTTTGTCCTAACCAATCAACGCCACTCTTGCTTATCAGGTTGCATGTGAACTTTGTCCTAACCAATCAACGCCACTCTTGTTTATCGAGGGAAGTAGCATGTCATCATATCCAACCAATCAACGCTTCGCGCGCTTCGTTCAAATGTAGCTATTTCCTGTTATCTGTTGGACAAGAAGCTGTTGTTGTGTCGTACTCAGCGCTTGTAAAACTTGCTTTTTATTAGACGTCGACTGGTCTGACTCTGGACGACGACTGGACATTCAGTTGGAAGTTGAAGGTCGGTTCTGTTTTCTTTATTTGCTAGCTGTTTTAGCTCTGTTCACATGAATGAACAAAACCTGCTGTTGCTAAAAGCTAAGCTAACAACGAGCTAAAACGGGTCTGTGTGCTGCTGAGGCAGATAATTTGAGGCAAGTAAAACACTGCAGGTTAGGTTATTCTAGCGTTTAAATAAGCCATATACTGTATGCTACGAGTTATTTTTTATTTTTTTGGCTTAGTTCCTGGATGGTTTTTCAAAGAGACAGGCCCCGCATCCTCTCGATGTTTGCGTCGCATGTCTGTTAACACACATGCGCTCACTAGCCAGCAGAACAATAACCGCAGCCAGGCTGAAATACTAATTTACTTTAAATACGTATTTCAGCAACATACTGTTTTTGTAGCTGCTTAAACAAGAGGCTGAAGGAAGACCTCGTGAATGAGATCTCATTCACACAGTCTTGAGAGGTCTTGAGAGTCAATTACTTTCTGACAGTTTCATTAAAGATTTACTGGTACATGAGATATTTTACTAACAGACACACAGGCAGGCTAATATGAGTGCCAGACTTTGGTCGTGGTGGTGCTAAACAGTTCATAGTAACACAGCAGAGGTGTTTGTCCCTTTGTGAATCTTTAGGATTGAATCCTCTTTATTTGTCTCCAAGTTGTCATCAATCAATGTCATCAGCATGAAAAATCTGTCAAGCACAAAGAAAGATTGTGATCACATAACTGGTTTGAAAGTGGCTGATAGGTAGTTATTTTAGATTTCTTGTAAACCTGTCTTAAAATGTAAGGGGTTCTGGACTTTGCAGGGGTCTGAAACCTGCGGCTCTGGAGCCACATGTGGCTCTTTGGTCCCTCAGCAGTGGCTCTTCCAAGCTTTGATCAAAAATAACTTTAAACTGAATTTTATTTGTTCTTATAACAACAAAAAGGGCTAGTTTTAGCAGTTTTTCCTGTCTTTTCCTTTGCAAATGTGTGAATACTAGAACTAATAGAAGGAGTAAAACATAAGTTAACTTTATTTATTCAAAGTATGATATTTAATTTTTCCACAATTAAAATAATTTACCTAGACCTGCATAGTTCATTATTTTATTTTTTAATTGGGAAAGATCACATTATTTTTCCTCCATTATGATAATCTGGTCTTTTTTAGTCTTAAAATGTCCAGCATCAACGTGTGGCATGGAGGCTGCACAGTTGAAGAGAGGAAAGCTCTGCAGAGAGTGGTGAAGGCTGCACAGAAGTCTGTTGGAGTCAGTCTCCCCACCATCACAGACATTTACACCTCCAGATGCAGGAAAAGAGCCACCTGCATCATGAAAGACCTCACTCATCCAGCACACTCACTCTTTGCCCCACTCCCCTCAGGACGGAGGTTGAGGAGCATCAAGTGTAGAACCACTAGACTGAGGAACAGCTTCTACCCTGAGGCTGTTAGACTCATGAATAAATAAAAATAAAATAAAAAATAAACACTGCAAAATATCACATCATACTGATGCTGATCTGTTTTCTTGTTGCTGTGTTCATCTGTGTTCATCTGTGACCATCTGCTCATACAAACTCATGTTCGTGCTGCTGTTTATTCCCACTATATTAGGCTTAGTGTATTACTAGTTGATGTTTTTCTTAGTTAATTCTAGATGTTATTACTGTTTTTCTCTTTCATTTGTTGTTGGATGTAACTGGGACCTCGTGTACATAATCTCGTTTTCATCTCATGTACCACATGCGGTGCAAATGACAATAAAGACTCTCTGACTCTCTTTAACTTCACATGTTCATGTTTGTGTCTCTTTCAACAGACAAAACCTGTTGGCACCTGACGTCATGGGCAGACCTGTGTCCTCTGCTCTCTCCTCACCATCCTCCTGCAGCTCTTGGAGAAAAAAGACCAAGAGCTGCTGGATCCAGTTGTACATAAAGACATATCCCTGAGCCACTCCCTGAACAGGTAAGTGTTGACTAGATCAGGTAAAGTCAATCAATCATATATGCTAAAAAATGTATTTGTACTTTAAGAGTAAATGTACTTTTGTTTTAAAGGTCTCCCACCTACCTGCTCCAACATTTTCCTCTGGACCTGTTGTCAGGTATAATCTGTAAATTTTAACATTTAAATACTGTATACACACACATTTCAGTACTACATTGTCTTGTTTTTCCCCTTGGCTAGTCTGGGAGAAAAATACCTAAAGCTTCTGGATCGAGTTGTACACAAAGAAGTACCTGTGAGGCCAACCCTGTAATGGGTAAGTGCTGACTACTTTAGTTTTTTTTTCTTCATTGTTTGGTATGTTCATTGTTATGGAAGATCAAAACTGACATAATTTGAAGTAAAAGCATGTACTGTATATGGACTGATAAATTAATAAATACACAAAAAATGCACCAATTAAATTACAAAGGAGAAATTTACTTCATGTCATATAATTTCATCCATCCATCCATCCATCCATTTTCTTCCGCTTATCCGGGGTCGGGTCGCGGGGGTAGCAGCCTAAGTAGGGAGGCCCAGACTTCCCTCTCCCCAGCCACTTGGAGCAGCTCCTCTGGGGGAATCCCAAGGCGTTCCCAGGCCAGCCGAGAAACATAGTCCCTCCAGCGTGTCCTGGGTCTTCCTCTGGGTCTCCTCCCGGTGGGACATGCCCGGAACACCTCACCAGGGAGGCGTCCAGGAGGCATCCTAACCAGATGCCCGAGCCACCTCAACTGGCTCCTCTCGATGTGGAGAAGCAGCGGCTCTACTCCGAGTCCCTCCCGGATGACTGAGCTTCTCACCCTATCTCTAAGGGAGAGTCCAGACACCCTGCGGAGAAAACTCATTTCAGCCGCTTGTATCCGAGATCTTGTTCTTTCGGTCATAACCCAAAGCTCATGACCATAGATGAGGGTGGGAACGTAGATCGATCGGTAAATTGAGAGCTTTGCCTTTTGACTCAGCTCTCTCTTCACCACGACAGACCGGTACAGCGCCCGCTTCACTGCAGACGCTGCACCTATCCGTCTATCGATCTCACGCTCCAGTTTTCCCTCATTCGTGAACAAGATCCCGAGATACTTAAACTCCTCCACTTGGGGCACACCTTGGCTGCGCCTAGAAATTCTGTCCATAAAAGTTATGAACAGAATCGGTGACAAAGGTCAACCTTTTTATTTTCCAGGTTAGTTCCAATAAATTATATATTTCTGCTTATAATTATAATACATTTTACTGTATTTTTAAAATATATATTTTTGTTTTTCTTGTAGATGCATTTGTGCCTTTTAATGTTTATATTCAATTATTGTTTATATTTTTTTCCCACAAGTTTTTCTTTTTTAAATGGGTCTTGCATTTCTATGTCTCCTGTTTTGACTTTACCTTATGCATTTCTGCTTCATGCACAGTAGATCTACACATGGATCCTGCTCCTTCCTGTTTTTTTGACCAATAGAAGTGGAGTAGTGGTGTAAAAACACATGGAAATAAAAAGACTTGGGGGAATAAATATAAAAGGAATAAATATAAAATAAATAAATACTTACAATATAAATATTGGGAGGCACAAATGCACATACAAGTAAAAAGGAACACAAAAATATGTTTTTAAAAACAGTAAAATGTAAAATGTAAAGTTTATTGGAACTAAGCAGAAAAAATAAATATGAAGGTAAATTAAATTATACAACGTTGACGCCAGAGGGTTTTCTGTGCGTCTTGGTGAATTGGACAAGTGTACCAAATTTCATGATCCTACGTGAAACTAAGGCCAATGCGGAGGGTAATTTGAAATATTCTAGGTGGCGCTCTTGAGCCCTTTCTGTTGCAATTTTGGCCACGCCCCCAAAATATGTAATTTTTCACCAGTCCTGACGAGTCTGCCAAATTTGGTGAGTTTTGGGATATGATAAAGCTCCCAAAAGGCCAAACGTATTGTGACGGCGTTATGTCTGATTCGCCACATCGCCACGCCCACATGCTCCACCCAAAACGGTCAGTGTTGGAAAGCTTGTTACACCAACATGTCTTCGGTCACTGGACACACCGTCACGCTGATTAGGTAACAGGTGTCCGATCGGGACGTTCAATGTACAACTGTACACTTCCTGTTGTGAGGGGGCGTGGCTTAATTAATGTCATGATTTGACCATTCAGTATTGCAAGGGACCGGATGTGGGTCAATCACTGAAGGTTTGATGTATTAAATAGTTTTCGTGTAGGTGCTATTAGTGTTTCGTTTGTGACGGCGTTACGTCTGATTCGCCACGTCGCCACGCCCACATGCTCCACCCAAAACGGTCAGTGTTGGAAAGCTTGTTACAGCAACATGTCTTTGGTCACTGGACAGACCGTCATGCTGATTAGTCAACAGGTGTCCGATCGGGACCTTCAATGTACAACTGTACACTTCCTGTTGTGAGGGGGCGTGGCTTAATTAATGTCATGATTTGACCATTCAGTATTGTAGGGGACCGGTTGTGGGTCAATCACTGAAGGTTTGATGTATTAGACAGTTTACGTGTAGGTGCTATTAGTGTTTCGTTTTTCATGGCGAGATGCCTAACTTTGAGGCCAGGCCACGCCCCTTCAGCATATATGAAAACGCAAGGTTTTGATAAATATTTACTCCCCCATGTCTGAATGATGAGTCTGCCAAATTTGATGAGTTTTAGGATACGATAAAGCCCCCAAAAGGCCATTTCATTTTAGCTCCATTCATTTTCAATGGGAAAAAAATGGCCGAAAAGGCTAAATATCTCAAAAAGCTAAAGTTGCACCATTACCAAAAGTCATTGCTGGATTGTCCTGAACGAGCTGAACATTTTGATATATGATATGTTGAAATGGCACGAAAACTGTAGGAGGAGTAGGACGCCAAAAAACGTACGGACGGAAGATAGTAACATATAAGAATAATAATAATAACTAGAAAAACCGCATTTCCTGCGAAAATGCACGTGTGAATGCCTTAGCGCCGCTCCGCCCTTCTCGCGGCGACCGCGGGAAGTCGAGCTGGTCCACCCCGAAACACTCTCGTGCCTTTCCCGTACCCGTTCGGCACCCAGTGCGTGCACTCAATTTGGTCCACATTCCAAAATGGCCGCCTTCCCATTTATCGTACAACGTTGACGCCAGAGGGTTTTCTGTGCGTCTTGGTGAATTGGACAAGTGTACCAAATTTCATGATCCTACGTGAAACTAAGGCCAATGCGGAGGGTAGTTTGAAATTTTCTAGGTGGCGCTCTTGAGCCGTTTCTTTTGAAATTTTGGCCACGCCCCCAAAATATGTAATCGTTCACCAGTCCTGATGAGTCTGCCAATTTTGGTGAGTTTTGGGATATGACAAAGCCCCCAAAATGCCATTTCATTTTAGCGCCATTCATTTTCAATGGGATAAAAATGGCCGAAAAGGTCGCCTTTCCTTTCATCGTACAACGTTGGTGCCAGAGGGTTTTCTGTGCGCCTTGGTGAATCGGGGAGGTGTACCAAATTTCATGATCCTACGTGAAACTAAGGCCAATGCGGAGGGTAATTTGAAATATTCTAGGTGGCGCTCTTGAGCCCTTTCTGTTGCAATTTTGGCCACGCCCCCAAAATATGTAATTTTTCACCAGTCCTGACGAGTCTGCCAAATTTGGTGAGTTTTGGGATATGATAAAGCTCCCAAAAGGCCAAACGTATTGTGACGGCGTTACGTCTGATTCGCCACATCGCCACGCCCACATGCTCCACCCAAAACGGTCAGTGTTGGAAAGCTTGTTACAGCAACATGTCTTCGGTCACTGGACAGACCGTCACGCTGATTAGGTAACAGGTGTCCGATCGGGATGTTCAATGTACAACTGTACACTTCCTGTTGTGAGGGGGCGTGGCTTAATTATTGTCATGATTTGACCATTCAGTATTGCAGGGGACCGGATGTGGGTCAATCACTGAAGGTTTGATGTATTAGACTGTTTTCGTGTAGGTGCTATTAGTGTTTCGTTTGTGACGGCGTGACGGCTGATTCGCCACATCGCCACGCCCACATGCTCCACCCAAAACGGTCAGTGTTGGAAAGCTTGTTACAGCAACATGTCTTCGGTCACTGGACAGACCGTCCCGCTGATTAGGTAACAGGTGTCCGATCGGGACGTTCAATGTATAACTGTACACTTCCTGTTGTGAGGGGGCGTGGCTTAATTAATGTCATGATTTGACCATTCAGTATTGTAGGGGACCGGTTGTGGGTCAATCACTGAAGGTTTGATGTATTAGACGGTTTTCGTGTAGGTGCTATTAGTGTTTCGTTTTTCATGGCGAGATGCCTAACCTTGAGGCCAGGCCACGCCCCTTCAGCATATATGAAAACGCGAGGTGTTGATCATTTATTACTCCCCCATGTCTAAGTGATGAGTCTGCCAAATTTGGTGAGATTCGTGTAGGTGCTATTAGTGTTTCGTTTTTCATGGCGAGATGCCTAACCTTGAGGCCAGGCCACGCCCCTTCAGCATATATGAAAACGCGAGGTGTTGATCATTTATTACTCCCCCATGTCTAAGTGATGAGTCTGCCAAATTTGGTGAGATTTAGGATATGATAAATCCCCCAAAAGGCCATTTCATTTTAGCTCCATTCATTTTCAATGGGAAAAAAATGGCCGAAAAGGCTAAATATCTCAAAAAGCGAAAGTTGCAGCATTACCAAAAGTCATAGCTGGATTGTCCTGAGCGAGCTGAACATTTTGATATATGAATCGTTGAAATGGCACAAAAACTGTGGGAGGAGTAGGATGCCAAAAAACGTACGGATGGAAGATAGTAACTGGAATAATATTAAATATAAACACAATCTCTATAGTGTGAATGCCTTGTTGGCATTCACACAACTAGAAAAACCGCATTTCCTGCGAAAATGCACGTGTGAATGCCTTAGCGCCGCTCCGCCCTTCTCGCGGCGACCGCGGGAAGTCGAGCTGGTCCACCCCGAAACGCTCTCGTGCCTTTCCCGTACCAGTTCGGCACCTAGTGCGTGCACTCGATTGGTCCACATTCCAAAATGGCCGCCTTCCCATTTATCGTACAACGTTGACGCCAGAGGGTTTTCTGTGCGTCTTGGTGAATTGGACAAGTGTACCAAATTTCATGATCCTACGTGAAACTAAGGCCAATGCGGAGGGTAGTTTGAAATTTTCTAGGTGGCGCTCTTGAGCCGTTTCTGTTGCAATTTTGGCCACGCCCCCAAAATATG
The DNA here is from genome assembly GCA_038048925.1 of Garcialebias charrua. Lineage (NCBI taxonomy): Eukaryota > Metazoa > Chordata > Actinopteri > Cyprinodontiformes > Rivulidae > Garcialebias > Garcialebias charrua. The sequence goes on along the minus strand of JBBPBX010065637.1, from coordinate 9,755 downwards.
TAATTTGTCACCAGTCCTGACGAGTCTGCCAAATTTGGTGAGTTTTGGGATATGATAAAGCCCCCAAAATGCCAAACGTATTGTGACGGCGTTACGTCTGATTCGCCACATCGCCACGCCCACATGCTCCACCCAAAACGGTCAGTGTTGGAAAGCTTGTTACAGCAACATGTCTTCGGTCACTGGACGGACCGTCACGCTGATTAGGTAACAGGTGTCTGATCGGGACATTCAATGTAAAACTGTACACTTCCTGTTGTGAGGGGGCGTGGCTTAATTATTGTCATGATTTGACCATTCAGTATTGCAGGGGACCGGATGTGGGTCAATCACTGAAGGTTTGATGTATTAGACTGTTTTCGTGTAGGTGCTATTAGTGTTTCGTTTGTGACGGCGTGACGGCTGATTCGCCACATCGCCACGCCCACATGCTCCACCCAAAACGGTCAGTGTTGGAAAGCTTGTTACAGCAACATGTCTTCGGTCACTGGACACACCGTCCCGCTGATTAGGTAACAGGTGTCCGATCGGGACGTTCAATGTATAACTGTACACTTCCTGTTGTGAGGGGGCGTGGCTTAATTAATGTCATGATTTGACCATTCAGTTTTGTAGGGGACTGGTTGTGGGTCAATCACTGAAGGTTTGATGTATTAGACTGTTTTCGTGTAGGTGCTATTAGTGTTTCGTTTTTCATGGCGAGATGCCTAACTTTGAGGCCTGGCCACGCCCCTTCAGCATATATGAAAACGCAAGGTTTTGATAATTTTTTACTCCTCCATGTCTGAATGATGAGTCTGCCAAATTTGGTGAGGTTTAGGATATGATAAAGCCCCCAAAAGACCGCGGGAAGTCCAGCTGGTCCACCCTGAAACACTCTCGTGCCTTTCCCGTGCCCGTTCGGCACCCAATGCGTGCACCCAATTTGGTCCACATTCCAAAATGGCCGCCTTCCCATTTATCGTACAACGTTGACGCCAGAGGGTTTTCTGTGCGTCTTGGTGAATTGGACAAGTGTACCAAATTTCATGATCCTACGTGAAACTAAGGCCAATGTGGAGGGTAGTTTGAAATTTTCTAGGTGGCGCTCTTGAGCCGTTTCTTTTGAAATTTTGGCCACGCCCCCAAAATATGTAATCGTTCACCAGTCCTGATGAGTCTGCCAATTTTGGTGAGTTTTGGGATATGACAAAGCCCCCAAAATGCCATTTCATTTTAGCGCCATTCATTTTCAATGGGATAAAAATGGCCGAAAAGGTCGCCTTTCCTTTCATCGTACAACGTTGGTGCCAGAGGGTTTTCTGTGCGCCTTGGTGAATCGGGGAGGTGTACCAAATTTCATGATCCTACGTGAAACTAAGGCCAATGCGGAGGGTAATTTGAAATATTCTAGGTGGCGCTCTTGAGCCCTTTCTGTTGCAATTTTGGCCACGCCCCCAAAATATGTAATTTTTCACCAGTCCTGACGAGTCTGCCAAATTTGGTGAGTTTTGGGATATGATAAAGCTCCCAAAAGGCCAAACGTATTGTGACGGCGTTACGTCTGATTCGCCACATCGCCACGCCCACATGCTCCACCCAAAACAACCAGTCGTGGAAAGCTTGTTACAGCAACATGTCTTCGGTCACTGGACAGACCGTCACTTAGAGCTGAATCATTCACAGCAACTGCAGACGCCTCCCAAATAAGTCTCATAGTCAGACCTGATATTAAAGACCCATCCATGTTTCGTGGAGATGGCACAGACAAGTACTCCATTCACGAGTGGATAGATACAGTTGACGTGTACTTGCAGAAACGAGACCTCCCACCCTGTGAACAAGCAGAGGAAGTTTTAAACCATCTCTGTGGCAAAGCTAAAAGTATTGTCAAAGTGGGCCTGAAGAGTAGCTCAATCGGCAACATCCCAGTAGCACCAGAGACAGTATACAATATTCTGAGGCGCTACTTCAGTGATACTCCCAGCTCGTGTCTACCTTTGGCCGATTTCTACGCCACCCAGCCGAAAGCTAAAGAAACGCTTGTTGACTATTGGATCAGATTAAACACTGCTGCAGAAGTGGCAGACAGGCATCTGAAGTGCCAGGGGGGTAAAATGGATAACATGGACTCTGAAATAGCCATGATGTTTGTCAGAAATTGCCCAGACCCCAACCTTGCTAGTGTCTTTAAATGCAAGCCTACAAGTAAATGGTCTCTGGCTGATGTGCAAGAAGCTATTGACGAGCATCAGAGGGAGTGCCAAGCTAAAAAAACAACCACAACCCTGACCAATGCACATGCCCTCCGTGTGGCTACTGCCGTAACAGTCAGTGAACCTTTAGAGTATGACGCAGAGTACACCAATGTAAATACAACCAAGCTATCTGAACCTGTTAAACCAAGTACAGCTGTTGTTTCAGAGTCAAGTGCTTTAGAGAGAGTACTTAGCATGCTAGAAAGAGTACTAGAGCGTACAAACCAGACTGCTCTTTCTGCTGCCCGACCAGAGACTGCTCCATTCAGCTATGGTTCCCCCTGCAGGGTCTGTAGACAAACTTCACATTCCACACGTACACATTGTATGAGAGAGAAAAGATGTCTGGAATGTTTAGAGATTGGGCATCAAAGAAAGGACTGTCCCAAGGGGTCTTCAAATCGACCAGGCAACACTTCACCGCATCAGGGAAACTAACGCACTCACATGAGGGAGGGGGCAGTGTGAGTGATAGAGACAGAACCCTCAAACTTGAAGATGACGCACAGACCATATACGCCGAGTGTGTAAATTCCTCTCCATCTAACACTGTTGTTCTATTCCAGAACATAAATAGGCTTGATAAGGCTGACAGTCTGTTCTATACAGATGTTGAAGTGGAGAATAAAGTGTCGTTGAAAGCCTTGCTCGACACTGGCTCAATGACATGTACCATCAGTGAAGAAGCTGAACAAATGTTAATCTGCACAGATTCAGTCTCCTTGTCTAAGGATATATGCCCTGACATCACACTTGTTGGTTGTGGTGGAATGAAAGTTAAGCCTAAATGCATTTATGACCTAAAAATGAAAGTGTATGGTTGCAGCTTCAGAGTCCCTGCACTGGTTGTTCCTGGGCAACAAGATGAAATAATTCTAGGAACAAACGCTATCAAGTACCTACTTAAACAGTTTAAACAATCTAAACAGTTTTGGCAGGTTTTGAGTAAGCCTGATTCAGAAGAAGCACCTGAAATAATGCAATTCCTCAACATGCTGTCTGGCATTAAAAGGTGGAACGGCGAAACTATCCCTGATGTTATTGGGACAGCCAAGTTAATGCAGGCCGTTACTCTTCTACCCAGGCAGGAGCATTTAGTTTGGAGCAAGCTGCCAGCAACTTCATCCTGTTCTGAAGGCAGCGCTGTCTTGATAGAACCAGTCAAAGCAATGATTCACAAGAATGACATAATGGTTTGTAGGTCTATTGCCACTATGAATGGTGAGAGATTGGTTCCAGTCAGAGTCCTAAATACTTCAAGCAAGCCAGTAACTCTGAGGCGCAATACGAAGGTGGCGCAGGTGTCAGCTTGCATTGCTGTGGAGGATCTGGATGAGACCTTTGAGCTGACTGAAGCTAACTCAAACTCATTTGAGGTAAAAAACCAGGCAATGCATATTGAACCGACTAATGACACACAAGACTCTGACTCATCGGATTACCAAGAGACCCTGCTTAAACTTGGACTTGAGAGTTTGGACATTAAATCCTGTGAGGTGTCAGACTACTGGAAGGGCCAGCTGTTGCAACTTGTCCAAAAGTATGAAGTTGTATTCTCAAAAACTAAACTTGACTGCGGCTCAGCAAAAGATGTTGTTCATAGGATCCATCTGTCTGACACGCGACCCTTCAGGCTCCCATACCGTCGTGTACCACCTGGGCATTACCATAAACACGCGACCCTTCAGGCTCCCATACCGTCGTGTACCACCTGGGCATTACCATAAACTCAGACAGGTGCTCTCTGAGATGGAAGAACTCGAGATAATCCGCAAGTCAAAGAGTGAATGGGCATCACCGCTGGTCCTTGTGTGGAAAAAGAATGGGGACCTTAGGATCTGTGTAGATTACCGATGGTTAAATGCTCGCACAATAAAGGACGCTCATCCTTTACCACACCAAGCAGACTGTCTCGCAGCCCTGGGTGGCAGCACTATATTTAGTGCCATGGATCTCACCTCCGGCTTCTATAATATTGCTGTGGCTGAAGAGGACAGGAAGTTGACGGCTTTCACAACACCCATGGGTCTTTATGAGTTCAATCGCCTGCCCCAAGGATTGTGCAATAGTCCGGCCAGCTTTATGCGACTAATGATGAGTATATTTGGAGATCAAAACTTCCTGACCCTTCTCTGTTACTTGGATGATGTGCTAGTCTATGCATCCAATGAGGCCGAGGCTTTGAGAAGGTTAGAAATGGTCTTCAGCAGATTGAGAGACCATGGACTAAAGCTAGCCCCTAAAAAATGTCAGTTTCTTAGAAGGAGCGTAAAGTTCCTTGGACACGTTGTGGACAGTAATGGCGTCTCGACTGATCCAGACAAGGTCAAGGTTATAACATCAATGACTGTTACGGACCTTATGATGGAGGATGGAGTGACACCTTCTCAAAAGAAAATCAAATCATTCTTGGGCATGATAATGTACTATCAGCAGTTCATTCAAGACTGTTCCAGACTAGCCAAACCCCTTTTTGCTCTTACAGCTGCCCCAAGAGGGAAGAAAAGCAACCCTCGTGGTGCCGCTTCATTCAAGAAACTGCATTCAAGTGATTGGAAGCAAGAACATGAAAACTCATTTGAGCTGCTGAAGTCTGCACTTTTGAAATCTGTGGCTCTTGCCCATCCTGACTTTAACAAACCGTTCATTCTCTCAACTGATGCCTCTACTGATGGACTCGGGGCTGTGCTATCCCAGGTTCAGGAAGGGGAAAGCAAAGCCCGACCGGTCGCTTTCGCTAGTAAAGCACTAACCCGTGCACAGAGCAAATACCCTGCCCATCGGTTAGAGTTCCTTGCACTCAAATGGTCGGTTTGTGATAAGTTTAGTCATTGGCTCAAGGGACACACATTCACTGTTTGGACGGATAACAACCCTTTGACGTATATCCTCACTAAGCCTAAGCTTGACGCATGCGAGCAAAGATGGGTGGCAAAGTTATCCCCTTACAGCTTCAGCATCCAATACATACCTGGAAGAAAAAATGTAGTCGCCGACGCTTTGAGCAGACAACCATTCATCAAGAACAACGTTTCCCAAAGGCTGGTGGCCGAGTCCTATGGAGCCTTATTGGAGGAGTCACAACAAGTGAGGCAAGACGCAGTTCAGGAGGTCTTTAGGGTCAGTACCGACCATCAAGGGGATGAATACTTCCAGTCTCTCCAACGCCCAGAACATCAATCGCTGAGTGAAGAAGAGGTATCTGCAGTTCTGCTGGGACACGCAAAGTGGGACCTCAGTCACGAGCAAAGGGTGTTGACTTGGCTGGCTCAAGACATAGAAGGACTGGTGCCGGCTGGTTCCATACCCCTACCTATGTTCTCCCTTCAGTCCTTACAGGAGGCACAACAAAATGACCCCATAATATCTCAGGTCATCCCATTCGTCATGCGGGGCAGGCGGCCATCCAGGAGAGAAAAACCTAACTTGCTGCCAAAAGCTTTGAAGCTTCTGAAACAGTGGGAGAAGCTAAGGATGCTTGATAACATTTTATATAGGGTGTGTAAAGATCTAATCACTGGCAGGAAACGACACCAGTTTGTAACTCCCTTGTCTCTGATAGGCCAAGCACTCCATGGCGTCCATAATGAGGCTGGACACCAAGGCCAACACCGGACATTACACTTGGCCAGGCAACGATTCTTTTGGCTCAGTATGGAGCGCAACGTCCGTGAGTACGTCAAATGCTGCAAACGTTGTGTTGTGAGTAAAACCCCTGAACCCGAAGGTCGAGCTCCTCTAGAGAGCATAAAAACAACAAGCCCTCTGGAGTTGGTGTGCCTCGACTTCTGGTCTGCAGAAGACGCAAGGGGTCGGACCGTTGATGTGTTGGTGGTAACCGACCATTTTACCAAGATGGCCCACGCTTTCCAGTGCCCTGATCAGACTGCCAAACAAGTGGCCCGTAAGCTATGGGACAGGTACTTCTGTATTTATGGCTTTCCTCAAAGAATCCATTCGGACCAGGGGGCAAACTTTGAAAGTCAGTTGATTCAAGAGCTGCTGCAGGTGGCAGGAGTAAAAAAATCGAGGACCACTCCATATCATCCAATGGGCAACGGCCAGACTGAAAGGTTTAACAGAACCCTTGGAAATATGATCAGAACCTTGCCACCACGGGATAAGTGCCAGTGGCCACAGATGTTACAAACATTGACTTTTGCTTACAATTGCACCGCCCATGAGTCAACTGGCTATGCGCCTTTTTATTTGATGTTCGGCCGAACTCCTCGCCTCCCAGTAGATGTCATGTTTCACAATGTGGAGAGGGATAATGAAGTCACTGATTACCACAGCTACATCAAAAGAGTCAGAGAGGATCTTAAAGAGGCTTTAGCTGCTGCTCAGGCTAATGCTCACTCCAGCCAGCAACGTCAGGCTCGGTTGTACAATCTAAAAGCAAGGGGCACGGACATAGCTGAAGGGGACCAAGTACTCTTGGCTAATAAGGGGGAACGTGGCTGTAGGAAGCTTGCAGACAAGTGGTCCTCTAACATCTACATTGTTGTGTCTCGTGATCCCAAATGCCATACTTACCGCATCAAAGACTTAGCAACTGGACAAGAGAAAGTAGTCCATCGCAACTTACTCCTGTCAGCAAACTTTCTGCCCCTTGAGTTGGACAAGGACCAAGAGTCAGTGTTTTCTTCTGACATCACCCTGGATCCAAGTACTGTTAACGATGGTGACCAGGATGTTTCAGTTGTGTATTCGGGGAGTAATGAAGTGGACCGCACTGCTGACTGGGTGGCCAATACGGTTTCCTCAAACCCTGAGGACCTTCAGGACGATGAAAGTTGTGACAGGAGACTTCAAACAGAAGCAAGTGATGCTGGAAGTCTTGGGGAAGATGAAAAAGACACCGCAGAGTGCCCAGACTCGTCGTATAATCAGCCAGAAGCCGACGAAGAAGCAGTTGGTATAAGTCCTGGTAGGCCAACAACTGATGCTCTAAGTCTTGTCAGATCCAGGGCTGGCAGAATAATCAAACCAGTTAACAGACTGATACAGAACATGACACAAAGGAACACACAGACACGTAATGCAGTCTCTGAGTTTGCAAGGAGTTTATTTATGTAAGAGTAATCAAGTTTTGCTTGTGAATGGACTGGAGTATGGTAGTATTGTACACCATAAATAAACCAATGCCCATTAGTTAAAGTGTATGGGAGGGTAACAGCCACTGACTGTGGGGTTGTGTTTACGGCACAATCTTATAGCAAGCAGATATTGTTGAGTCTGGCCAACTTTCCAATGTTGCTTTTCCTTTTGCAGAGGAAGACTTTCAATGTTGCACAGGTGTATGTGGTCACTGTCTGTCAGATGGCAAAAATGTTATTCTGTGTCTAGTCTCGATTAATGTTGGGACGGTTTTGAGAAGTTCAGGGGGAAGTATGTAGCTGATCTAATTTTATTTATTTATTTTAATGAACTATCTCAAAACTCTTGCAAGCATGTAAAAGTGTTTATATTTCATCACAAATCCACCTTCATTATTTATCTATACTGTATTTGTTTTTGTTTTTTTTGGTTCCTTGAATTGAATTTTATTTTGGTGGTGCAGCTTTTATTTTCTTGCTCCCTGTTGCTACATCATATCCTGTGTACATGTATTCCCGCTCCTTTTCCTTAGTTCGCGCTGAGCAGCGCTCAGGAGAGGTAAGCGTTTGGAGCTGTCTCCTGTTTTGTGTTAAAATATTCAAAAATGTTCCCAAAAAGTCTGTTCAATAAACTCACAAGTGTTATATGTTGTTCTTTAACTTTTTTATGTTTAGCGCAGCATTGTACTGGGTGTTTAATCCCCATGGTAGTGACATTTATCAAGCTTTCTGTGCCAACATGTTTTTTTTCTTTGTTCTTTCGGTTGGTTAAGGTGTGTGTGTGGGGCAGCCAGAGCACAAGAACTGCTGTGCTGAGAGTATTTTTGTTCTAAACAGGTATGTGAGTTGTTTCAAAATGTTATTTGGACGTTGAATTAATGTGTTTACTATATTTGAAAATTGTAATTACAGTATTGGGAGAATTATTCTGTTTGGGCTTATTTTATTTGTTTTGAATGAATGTAGATTTTACTTTATTATTTGTGATCCTCAAATAATTTTGTTTGGTTTTAACATATTCCTGTGAGTTCGCGCTGAGCAGCGCTCAGGAGAGGTGTGTGTGTGGGGCAGCCAGAGTACAAGAACTGCTGTGCTGAGAGTATTTTTGTTCTAAACAGGAATAAACTGATCCAGACCTGATACCAGTGTGATGACTTCTAATTTCCTAACCTGCTACATACATGTGTGAGTCGAAGACCCCGAGGAGGGAAACGTGTCAGGAGACAGAGGGAGAGGAGGAAAGTGAAGAATGTAGAACTGAGGGTTGCAACTCTAAATGTGGGGACAATGACATGCAAAGGTAGAGAGCTGGCTGACATGATGCAGAGAAGAAAGGTAGATGTTTTATGTGTCCAAGAGACCAAGTGGAAGGGCAGCAAGGCTCGCAGCATTGGAGCAGGGTTCAAACTGTTTTACCATGGTGTGGATAGAAAGAGAAATGGAGTAGGGGTGGTCCTGAAGGAGGAGTTGGCAAAGAATGTAGTAGATGTGAAGAGAGTGTCAGATAGGGTGATGTGTCTGAAGGTAGAAGTAGAAGGTCTGATGCTAAACATAGTCAGTGGTTATGCTCCACAGGTTGGATGTGATGGGGAGGAGAAAGATAAATTTTGGAAAGATTTGGATGAAGTGATAGAGAGTATTCCCAGGGAGGAAAGAGTGGTGATTGGAGCAGACCTGAATGGACATGTTGGTGAAGGAAACAGAGGGGATGAGGAAGTGATGGGTAGGTTTGGTGTCAAGGAAAGAAACCAGGAAGGACAGATGGTGGTGGATTTTGCCAAGAGAATGGAAATGGCTATAGTCAATACCTATTTCCAAAAGAGGGAGGAACATAGAGTGACCTATAAGAGTGGAGGAAGGAGTACGCAGATCGACTACATTCTGTGTAGAAGAGGAAACCTGAAGGAGATTGGAGACTGTAAGGTTGTGGCAGGGGAGAGTGTGGCCAGACAGCATCGGATGGTTGTGTGTAGAATGACTGTTGTTGCGAAGAAGAGAAAAAGAGTAAAATCAGAGAAGAAGACCAAATGGTGGAAGCTAAAGAAGGAAGAATGTTGTGAGAAATTCAGAGACGAGCTGTTAAAGGCTCTGGGTGGTAAGAAAGAGCTTCCAAGTGACTGGGCTACTACAGCAACAGTAATTAGAGAGACAGGTAGGAAGGTACTTGGTGTGTCATCTGGACAGAGAATGGATGATAAGGAAACCTGGTGGTGGAATAGTGAAGTGCAGGACGCCATTCAAAGAAAGAGATTAGCCAAGAAGAAATATGACAGTGAGAGGACTGAAGAGAGGAGACAGGAATATAAGGAGATGGGACATAGAGCAAAGAGGGAAGTAGCTAAGGCAAAGCAGAGGGCGTACAATGAGTTATATGGGAGACTGGACACTAAAGAGGGCGAGAAGGACTTGTACCGATTGG